>JAKSZT010054033.1:208168-230913 GCA_026826555.1 Tolypeutes matacus
GATGTTATAGATGTATAATTCTATTGTCAAATACCTAGCTTTTATGTGCTTGAAAACATTGGATTAATTTGTTTCTAAGAATATGAACTATAAATGATGTGAGGCAAGAAAAATAAAAATTAGTAATTCTGGGAATAATTTCTTTCCTATAGATTTGTTTTGATATCTGATAAAGATAAATCAGACTAACATAGTAGTGGGAGTTTAACAAGAATTTTATTGTTTTTATTCATTGTATCATTTAATCACTGCTGACTCTGAAATGTACTTTATATGGGACATTTGGGCATATGGAAACATTTAGCAAATAGCAAATGAAGGATTTGATGTCAGTTTCATCATATTCATACTAGTCATTATTCAAGATAAGTAATTACAAGGGGACTTTGTAAAGTCTAACTCTTTTAATTTTGTTTATTTTGATAATATGTGTTCAGCACAAAATTCTCCTTTTAACTACTAACATGTGTACAATTTGTAGCATTAATTACATTCAAAATATTGTGCTACCATAACCACGATTCAATACCAAAATTTCTCATCACTCCAAATAGAATTTTTGTACCTTTTATTATTATTCCCTATTCCACCAAACATCACCATTGATAAACTGTCTTAATTTTTTTTTTCTATCCACAGTGTCACTTTAGCTGAAATCATGGAAAATGGAAACCAAACATCAGCTTTTATTCTTCTAGGACTCTTTAACCACACAGCAGCCCACCTCTTCCTCTTTGTGATGCTGCTGACAATTTTCTTCAACTCCCTACTAGGCAATGCCCTCATGATCCTCCTGATTCACCGGGACCACCGCTTTCACACACCCATGTATTTATTACTGAGCCAGCTCTCCCTCATGGACATGATGTTGGTTTATACCATTGTGCCAAAAATTGCTGCTGACTACTTGACTGGCAAGAATTCCATCTCCCCTACTGGCTGTGGATTTCAGATCTTCCTCTTCCTCATGCTGGGTGGTGGAGAGTGTTTCTTCCTGGCAGCCATGTCCTATGACCGCTATGTGGCTGTCTGTTACCCTCTTCGATATCCGGTCCTCATGAGCTGGCAGTTATGCCTGAGAATGATTTGGGGGTCTTGGTTTCTAGGAGCAGCCGACAGCCTCATGCAGGCTGTTGCTACCTTAAGCTTCCCATTTTGCAAATCACATGAGATTGATCATTTTTTTCTGTGAGGCCCCATGCTGGTGCGCTTGGCTTGTGCTGATACATCTGTCTTTGAGTATGCCATGTATATGTGCTGCATGTTAATGCTCCTGGTCCCAATCTCCCTCATCCTGACATCCTATAGTCTCATCCTAGCTGCTGTTCTCCACATGTGATCCACAGAAGCCCACAAGAAAGCTTTTACCACTTGCTCATCACATTTGGCTGTAGTGGGACTCTTTTATGGAACTGCTATTTTTATATACATGAGACCCAAATCCTACAGGTCAGCTAAGCATGATAAGATTGTGTCTGTTTTTTATACTATTGTCATCCATGCTCTGAACCCCCTCATCTATAGTCTGAGGAACAATGAGGTGAAGGGAGCCTTGAGGAAATGTTTGGGTCAATGTATTGCTTTAACTGATGACTAAGATTGATTTGCCCCAATTTCCAAGGGTACCAAAGTGATTGTGTGAATTCCCAGAATGAATGCATAGCCTTTTACATATTATATATACATATTATTTGTATATCTTGTTTGGAAATATGTACTAGTCTCAATACTTTCCCTCATTTGCTAAAATGTCATTGTCAAATCAAATTCTGGAAGTATAAAATTCAGTAAATAACTCTCACTGTGTAAAATGGTCAACACTGCATATCTCAATATTTCTCCATAGAATTAATGAAGTAGTGAAGCAATTTTGATGATTAATTGCTGATATTTTTATGTTAAGTTATAGTTTACCTCATCAAATCCTTGCTTCACAAACCTACTCTTAACCAGTCTCTAGAAGTATATACACCAATGTAACTTGATTCTACTATTATAAAACACAAATTCTGTACCTCCAGACATAATCCCCATGTTTGTTTCCAGTGAAACACTCACCCTCATGTACATCTACTGGTATAATTTCTAAAAACATACTTTATTTCAAGCTATTTTAATATTTCATATAAGAAGAAAATTCATTTTGTGTTTCTTGCTCCTTTCACTCAACTTCATTCCAGCATATTTTTATAATCACAGGTTTTTGTGCTTTTATTATTCGAAACTATTTCATTATATGGATAAATCTTTCCATATTTATGCATTATTTTTTGACTGATATCTTGGCTATTGCCAGTCTGAAGTTATGACTTCATCTGCTATAGTCTTCTTTATGTAATAGTATGCTATTATTTCTCTTTGTAAGAGGTATGACTAGCTTTTCAATAAAATTTTCCAAATTGGTTGTGCAATTTTACAATCCCTCATTCATGCATGCAAGTTCCATTTGCTTGACTTTATCAGCCAGCTGCCGATTGCTACCCTTGTTCATTTTAGCAATTCTAGTGGATGCAGTAGTATTTATAAATAGGCCTGATAAAACTTAATAATCATTCATCCATTATTCCATATTCTTAATATTAATTATTACACATATCCCCCACATTTCTGCTGGTAAAAAATTGTTAAAAACCATGCAGTTCTTCTGCAGTGTTGTGCACCTTATCTATCATGGGTTACAATTTATACCACATACTTTGTAAAAAGCTGGGGCTTACTTCTAGTTATAGGTCTGGAAGAAAAGACTGGTGGTGTGGGTTAGTTCCTGAAGTGATTAAGCAGGGTCTTGCAAAGCAATTCCTCCAAGGGAGACAAATTTCATTTTCTTCAGGAAGTAACAGGGTTAACTCAGGGATCAAAGGATTACTTCTATTTGCAAAGAAGATTCAACAGAATTTAGGGCTTCAATAACCCAGCCTCATCAGGATCTGTCCATGTATTTCCATTCAAATATTCAGGATCTCACTACCTTTTCTTTTATTTATTATTTAAGTATATATTTTATTTATTAAAATATGCTTAGATTACATAACTGTTACACAAAAAATATAGGGTTTTCCATATGCCCCACTCCCCACACTTCCCACACCCTCCTACATAAACAACATCCTTCATTAGTGTGGCACGTTCATTGCAATTCATAAACGCATCCTGCAGCACTGCCACTGAGAATGGACCATAGTTCACACTGTAGTTTACGTTTTCATCCACACACTTCTGCAGGTTATGGGAAGATATAAAATGGCCTATAACTGTCATTGCCATGTCATTCAGGATGGTTGCCAAGTCCCCAAAAAGCCCCCATTTTACACCTGTTTTTCCATCTCCCTGTACCTAGAGCCTCATCAATGCACTCACTTTAACAGCAGACATCTCCAAATGTGGAAATCCATTTTTCTTGTAAGGAAGCCATTCGAGGATGAAGGTCTGAATTTGGTTTTCAGGAATATCATCTTTGTTACTACAGGAGATAAGATTTATTGAAGTCCATACATAGAATTTTTCATGTCATTTATGCAGAGTTAACAGTGGAAATTGAAGTCCTGAGCTTATCCATTTCTTTCCCAAGTTTTTCCTTCACTCTATCAATCTCCTTATATTTAGCGTTGGAAAATTGTTCTTATGTATCAAATATGGGGTCACCTGGAAACTTGCCTTTAATAAGTTACTTGATTAAGAGTATCAAATAGTGTTATCTGCATATCTCTACTGCAACATTATTGCATGCACTATCTGTCCCCTTTCAGCAGTAGATATGAGACATTAATAACTTTAAAACAAATAACATTAGAGCACCAATTCCAGAATCTTCAGAACAATTTCAGAAAACCCATGCTTTGTGCCTCCAAAACCACTCTTAGTATCAGTCAGGGTTCTGCAGAGAACTAGAACAAATAAGAAATGGTATCTTCCACTTTGCCTGAGCCAAAGCCTTAATATAATCTTTATTACCTATTCTTCCTTTTGTTGCTTATATTTTGGGTCAAATAATTGAAAATCCATTGTGTAATATAATACAAGTTTGTAGATATCCTCTATGTTTTGTTCTAAGGTTTTCATGGTTATGGTTCTTATATGTAGTTTGTTGATCACTTTTAAATTATTTTGTATCTATTGTCAGGGAAGATTCTAATTTCATTTTCTTCCAGAAAACAGTGAATCTCGAAATCATTTTGGCTAATATTGACAACAATATTACAGTTTCTAAAGCAAGAACACAGGATATATTTGATTTTATTTAGCACTTCTTTGTTATCTTTCATAAATATTTTGTAGTTTTCCCCTTCCAAAGACTTTTATATTCCTGATTAAATTTATTCCTAGATATTTTAATCTTTACCATGATAAAAAGGAGTTATTTTCTTGAGTTCCTTGTCAGTTGTTAAATGTTGTTTTAGTTTCCTAGGTTGCTCAAGCAATTTCCTTGAAATTGGTTGGCTAAGGAATAGTAATTTGTTAGTTTTTCTTTTAGTACAGGGTTCAGACATTAAACTTTTTTATGTTTAAAGAAGTTTTACATTAAATAAAGTTACATAAAAAATATAGGGGATTCCCATATATCACAACCACAACTCCTGTCACATTTTCCCTTATTAATAACATCATTTTTTATTACAATTGATGAGCAAATATTGAACCATTGCCACTAACAATGGTTTATAATTTACATTATGATTTACACTGTGCACTGCAGAATTTTATATGTTTTGTTAAAATGTATAATGGCCTGTACTTGGCATTGCAGTATCATGCAACAAATGCCAGTGTCCACAAAATGCTTCGTGTTACACCTATTATTCTTTCTCCCACCTCTCAAAACTTCTAGTGGACACTGTCTTTATATCAGTTTTACAAGTTCTTCTATTACTAGAATAATAATAAGTGGACTTTTGTCCATTGGACATTCCTTCCTTATTTGTGTTCATTCCTCAATGTTGAGGAATTTGAGATTGTGATGCTCACTCTGTTTCCAATTGAGAGAGGGCTTAGATCTCATGGGAAAGATGGATGAAACTGTCTTGCTTGCAGTTGTAGATACTCTGTTTTTTGGGATGGGTGCTTTCCATCATCATCCTACTGTTAGTTGCCCTGGGTGAGCCCGGTGAATTGGAAAATAAGTGTTGGCTGCCACTCTACTGAGATTCAGGGCTCATCCAGCATATGAACAGAATGAAGATTTATTTCTCTAGGACAAGTATAATGGGTAGAGTATTAATTATAGGTTCAAATAAAAATTTCAGAAGAACCATGTGTAGGAAAATTATAGATGAGTCTAACTCTGATTCCTTGGAGAGATAGGTTATCATATAATCCAAGGTAAGGCCCACAAATGGGGTGCAGATTTCTTGGGTTGTCTGCCCTGCCTATATTTTCAAGATGTCTCTAGAGCCCTTAGGAGCACCTCTGCTTGAGGCACTGTTTGCTGTGGCAGTCTGAGTTCTTCCTGAGACTTGCAAGACTGTATCCTCTGTAATGACCTCCTGAATCTCTTAGACATATAAACTCATTTGTTTTTAATATTTGCCCCTTTTGGTCAAGTCCCTTTCTAAATGCATTGCTAGTTGATTCTTGGAAATAACCCCTTGGTGCCAGGGAGGCCTATGCCTGTGAATCATGTCTCTTGACAGGGAGAGGGGGGAAAAGAGTGAACTTATACACTGAATTTGGCTTAGAAAGAGTCCACATTTGAATAACCAGGAGACATTTAGGAGATAAATCTTAGGAAATAAATATTACTAGACTACATTTCAATTTTACAAGAATAAGGCTCATAAGTCTGGCATATTGTTCGGTCCTCTTTTGCTAGGCACTGCAATTGTACTCTAGAGATTCTTCCCACTCTATTAGAGAATGTAGCTGGATGCCCCAGGATGGGAATTTAATATTTTGTTGGTTATTGTGTGGGTCTCTACCCACTGAGAAAAAAAACCCATGACCACATGAACCCATTCATATTCCATAGAAGCATGCCCCAGGGGCATCCTATCCCATACATCCCACAATCACTGACACTCTGCACCAGTAATCCTCCCCTCCCATAGTTTAATTCTTCTGTAATCCAAGACCTTCCCCAAAACAAAGCAAAATATATTTTTTTGCATTGTGCCTTTCATCAATATAAGATGTTATCTTGTATGTATATTTACAATTTCTTCTGTATGTTCCCCCAGGGTCTTATTTTGTTTTGTTATTTTCAAAGAAGCTTTAGGTTACAGAAAAGTCACATCATAATTGTAAGGTATTTCCATGTTCCCAACCCCTTCCCCATCTCGTATTCTCCACTATTAATAACATATTACATGAGTATGGTACATTTGTTTCAATTGATGCACAAACACTGAAGCATTGCCAATAACCATGGTCAATAGTTTACATTATGGTTTACACTTTGCAACATACACTTTTAGAGGTTTTGATGAAATGTTTAATGGCTTGTATCCATCATTGCAAAAGCATGCAAAACAATTCCAAACCCTAAAATTGTCCTATGTTTCACCTATTTTTTCCTTCCTCTCCTCTCAGAACCTATGGTAACCACTAAGTTTCAATTTTTCAAGAATAAGGTTCATAGTTACATGCACTAATATTAAGGACTTGACATTCTGCTTTGTTTTCTTTCATTAGGCATTGCCTGTAAACTTGACAGAGTTTTGCCCTTCTATTTGAGAATATAAAAGAACTCCCCAAGATGGCAGTTTAATATTTGATTGTTTATTGTTGGGTCTCCACCCATTGAGATAATGCCCTATGAAAAATGAACATTCATAGAAACATGCCTCAGGTGCATCATTTCCCACATATCCCACCACCATGCACACCATGCACCAATGACCCTCTCATGCCATATTTGGAAAAAGAGAATTCCCACCATTGTAGTTTCAACTCCAGATCTACAAATCTGCAGTGTTCGTTCTTTCATCATATTTCAGCACTGTCAACCCAACTTACATCCCTGCACCACTATCACCCCCATATACAGCCACATCTCTCCCTTCCACCTTATCACAGGTTCTGACAAGATTAAGCATTGGACCACTGCACTCTATTCACTTTCTGTCTCCTGATATCTTGTCTTCCAAACTCTATTTCCATTAGTCTGCTCAATGTGATTAAGTCTTATCAGTGAAGTTGTGCAATATTTGTCCTTTAGTAAATGGCTTACTTCACTAAACATAAGGTCTTCAAGACTCATCCATGTTACCATGTGTGTCAGTACTTCATTACTTCTTATAGCCGAGAATTATCCCATAATATGTATATACTACAAATTGCTCATCCATTAATCTGTTAAATGGACACATGGGTTGTTTCCAACTTTCGGCAATAGTGAATAATTGTGGTATGAACATCGGTGTGCAAATATATGTTCACGCCCTACTTTCAGCTCTTCTGTGTATATACCCTGCAATGGGATTGCTGGATCATGTGGTAATATATAGTTAACTTCCAGAGGAACTACCTAACTGTCATCCACAATGGCTGCACCATTCTACATTCGCACTGGCAGTGGATGAGTGTTCCCTTTCCTCCACATCCTCTCCATCACTTGTAGTTTTCTGTTTCCTTAAGACGGTTAAAATGATATCTCATTGTATTTTTCATTTGCATTTCCCTAATAGCTAGTGATGTTGAGCATCTGTTCATTTACTTCAATCAAAACAAAACAATCAAAAATACTTTGTATTTTTTGTTTGGAAATGTGACTATTCAAATCTCTTGCCCATTTTTTTTAATGTTTTTTTTTTTCTCAAGGTGTAGGATTTCTTTATTTATGCTGGATATTAGACCCTTATTGGATGCATGGTTCCCAAACATTTCCTTTCATTGAGTAAGCTGTCTTTTCACTTCCTTAACAAAATCCTTTAAAGCACAATATTTTTTTTTATTTTGAGGAGGTCCCATTTATGTATTTTTTTCTTTTGTTTTTCATGCTTTAGGTGTAAAGTTTATGAAACCCTTTCCTACTACAAAATCTCCTAGATGCTTTTTCTTCTAGGAGCTTTATGGTCTTGGCTCTTATATTTAGGTCTTTGATCCATCTTGAGTTGACTTTTGAATACAGTGTGAGATGGCAATCGTCTCTTAGTCTTTTGGATATGCATATCCAGTTCTCCTATTTTTTGAAGAGGCCATTCTGTCGAAGGTGAGTTGGTTTGGTGGCCTTGTTGAATATCAATAAACCATATATGTGAAGAAGATCTATATCAGAACTCTGAATTCAGTTCCATTGTTCAGTATTTCTATCCTTCTGCAAATACCATGAAGTTTTGACCACTGTAGCTTTGTAGTATGCTTTGAAGTCAGGTAACATGATTCCTCCAATTTTGCTTATATTTTTCAATGTTTTTCTTTTTTGCTATTTGAGGCCCTTCCACTTCTAAATAAATTTCATAATGTTTTTTTACAGTTCATTAAAAAATGATGTTGTAATTTTTATTGGGATTGTGCTAAACCTGTAAATCCTATGTGTGGCCTCTACTTTCTCAGTTTGGCCCTTACTTGGAGTCAAGAAGAGTGAGTCAGGCTGCAGAGTGGTAGGTGAAAAGGGAACCATCTGGGGGTGGATGGGGAAGGGATTGTGAGGAACTCTTCAAGTAACCCATTAAGTAGTAATTAAGAGTTTGACTATGAGTTAATTTTATGCCATAAAAGACCAATCTAATCCCTCTTGACTATGTAAACTCTTAAAAAGAAAAAATTTAAAATAAAGACCCCCCCCCAAAAAAAAATGTCCCTAAGACAGACATTTAATTATGTTTAGTTTTCCAATCCATGAACATGGTATATTCTTCCATTTATTTTGGTCTCTTTGGATTTCCTTTAGCTCTGTTGTGTAGTTTTCTGTGTACAAGTCATTTACATCCTTAGTTAAGTTTAATCAAAATATATGATTATTTTATTTGCTATTGTAAAAGGATTTTTTTTTCTTGATTTCCTTCTCAGTTTGTTCATTATTAGTATACAAAAATACTATTGATTTTTATATGGTGATCTTATATCATGCCACTTGACTGAACTCATGAATCAGCTCTAGAAGCTATTTTGTAGATTTTTGGGGAATTCTACATACAGGATCATGTCACCTGCAAATAGTGCGATTTTTACTTCTTCCTTATCAATTTGAATGCCTTTTATTTCTTTAACTTGTGTAAGTACTTGAACAAGCATTGCTAACACAGTGTGAAATAAGAATAGTGACAGTGGGCTTCCTTTTCTTGTTCCAGATCTTAGAGGTAAAGCCTTTAAAATTTCACAACTGAGTATAATATCAGCTGTGGGTTTTTCGTGTATACCATTTATCATGTTGAGGAAGTTTCCTTCTATTCTTTTATGTAAAGCGTTTATCAATAATCAATACCATGCCATGTCAAATGCTTTTTCTGTATCAGTAGTGATTAACATGTATTTTTTTTTCTTTCAATCTGTCATAGTGGTGTATTACATTGATTGATGTTCTTATATTAACCATCCTTGCATACTAGGGATAAAACCCTCTTGATCATAGTGTATAATTCATTTAATGTATTGTTGAATACAATTAGCAAGTATTTTGCTAAGAATTTTAGCATCTAGGGTCATTAGTGAGATTGTTCTGTAGTTTTCTTTTCCTACAGTGTCTTTATGTTGATTGGGTATTAAGTTGATGTTGGAATCACAGAATGAGTTAGGCAATGTTCCCTCAATTTCTATTTTTGGAGAAGTTTAAGCAAGATTGGTGTTCTTACCAATCTTTTGTCAGTGTTGATAGCTTGTGTATTTCTAGAAACTTGCCCATTTCATCTAAATTCTCAATATTGTTGGCATATAATTTTTCAAAATATCCTCTTATGATAACCTTTATTTCTGTGATATCAGTGGTGATATCCCCTCTCTTACTTTTAATTTTATTTCTTAGCATCTTCTTTCTTTTTTCCTTTCTTAGTCCAGTTAAGTGTTTATCAATTTTATCAATTTTCCCAGAGAACCAGCCTGTGGTGTTTTTTTGTTTGTTTTGTTTTTTGTTTTTTTACTGAGAGGTCCCGGGGATCAAACCCAGGTCCCTCCATATGAGAGACAGACACCCAACCATCTGAGCCACATCTGCCCCCACCAGCCTGTGGTTTTAATAATTTTTTCTCATGTTATTTTATTCTCAATTTCACTTAGTACTGCTGCAATCAATATTATTTTCTTATTTCTGCTTGCTTTTGGATTTGTTTGTGTTATTTTTCCAGTTCCTCCATATGTGCAGTTGGGTCTTTGATGTTAGCTCTTTTATTCTTTTTAAATATAAGCATTTATAGCTATAAATTTTCATCTCAGCAATGCTTTAGCTGAATCGCATTGATTTTGATATGTTGTATTTTCCATATCTATGTTTAACTTCCATATCTATGTGCCTATTCTGGTTCCTGTCACTTATTTATGTCCAGCTTCAATCCATTGTGATCAGATAAATTATTTTGTGTAATTTTGCTCATTGTAAGTTGATTAAGACTTGTTCTTTCACCTAGTATGTAGTCTATCCTGAATGTTCCATGTACACTCTTTTTTTGTTGTTGTTAGCAAATAGTTTATTTATTTATTTCTTTTTTTTTTTTTTATTATGGGTAAAAATCAAAATTCTCACAATACATACAAACATTTGCAAAATGATATATAAATATATATGCATATTTGTGTATTTGCTTACAAAAATGTTATATATATATATATATATACACATATATTTTAAGAGGTGCTTAGATTACCTAAAATATTACACGGAACCCACTGGGATTCCCATGTTGCCCACCTCCCACACCTCCCACCACATCCCACACAAACATCTCCCACAGTGTGGCCCACCAACCTCAATGAACTTACACATCCTGGAGCCTTGCCACCAACCACAGACCACAGTACACACTGTAGACCACACTCTCTCCCACTCAGTTCTGACTGGTGTGTGCTGATCCAAAATGGCCTACATCCATTGCCACAACAGTACTCAGGACAACCTCCAACTCCCAAAGAAGCCCCTGTATTTCAACTGCTCATCCCCTCCCTACCCAAAAACTGTCAAGTGGCCACTCTTGAAGAATTATATTCTGCTGTATTTGGGTGTAATGTTCTGTGTGTCTTTTAGGTCTAGTTGCTCTAACATATTACCCAAAGTCTCTGTTTCTTTAATAACCCTCAATTGAGGTATTCTATCTAACAATGATAAAGATATTTTAAAATCCCCCGTTATAATTTAAGAACCATCTATGTTTCCTCTTATTTTTATTGTTTGCCTCATGTATTTTGGGGCAAGCATAAATATTTACGATAGTTCTTTTCTATTGATAGATTACTTTTGTTAATATTAATTATTAGTATTTATAATAAGATTTTATTAATATATAGTGTCCTACTATATCTCTGATAATTTTTCATTTAAAGTCTATTTTGTTTGATATTAATGTACTTACTCCTACCCTTTTTTGGTTATTTTTTGCATGTAAAATTATTTTCCAACCATTTACTTGCAACCTCCTTGTGTCCCTGGATCTAAGGTAAGATTCTTGTAGACAGGATATAGATGGGTTTTATTTCCTTATATATTCTGCCAATCTGTGTCTTTTATTGGAAAGTTTCATCCGTTAACATTCAATGTTATTACTGTGAAGTCATTACTTACATTAGCCACTTTTTATTTAGGTTTATATATGTCATGTTTTGTTTTTATTTCTTTTTTTATCCTTTCATTATTCTTACTAATAATCCTCATTCCTACTCTCTTCTCCAACCCTCTCCCTCCCTCTTGATTTTTTTTCTCATTTCTACCTATAGAACTCCCTTTAGAATTTTTTGAAGTACAGGTTTTTTGTTGCCAAAATGTCTCAATATATGTTTATCTGTGACTATTTTGAACTCTCTTGGCTGGCAGTTTTTCTCTTTTAGCACCTTAACTATGTCATTTCACTGCTTTCTTGCCTCCATGATTTCAGATTAGAAATCAGTGGTTAATCAAATTGAGCTTCCCTCAGTGTGTTCCCTCAGTGTCTTCTTAATATCCTTTTTCTCTTCCTTCACTTGATTAAGTTAATTCATGATATATTTTTGGACATCCTTGATAAGTTTTTCCATGTTCTGTATTCTCTCCTGCTTTTAATTTTTTCATTAGACTGGGCCATGTCTTCCTGTATCTTAATATGGCTTGTAGTCTTTTGCTTGTATAGGCATCTGTTTATCTTGATGGGCTTATTCAGTGGGTTACCTTCTATTTCTACTTTAGGATTTTATTTATTTTGTTTTGTGCTAAGATTCTTCTTTGACACTTGGTACCACTTAATATATATTCTCATAATTGTCCATGTTCTCCCCACAAAAAATTTTAAGAGCATAGGAAAGACAAGAATGAAGAAGAGACAAAGGTTTTTTAAAAGGTGGAAAGTAACCATAAAAGTACCAAGAAAAATAATAAGAGTGAAAAGTCATTTTAAAAATAATAATAGTAGAATAAAAAATGAAACTGGAAAAATAGAATAAAATAAAAGACTTGAAAGATGAGAAGAGGAAAAAGAAAATGAAGACCAAACAAGAGAACATAGAAGGAAAAAAAAACACTGGAAAAAAGAAAAAAGAAAGAAAGAAAAGAAAGAGAAAATCTGGAGAAAAAAAAAAAGGAAAAGAAAAAAGAAGGAAACAGAGAAAAAACCACAGAGAAAACAGGCCTCTCTCTCAGGCTACTTGTAACCATCAGGCTGCCTGTTCTCACCCTGCAACCCATCCCCTACAGGTAAATTACCAGGGCTATAGAAAAAAAAATTTAGAATACAAAATATAAAATAACAATTAAAAATAATAATAAAATCTCAGACTTTGTTCCTAGTCCCAAGACTGTTGGTCTCCCAACTCCCTCTCCCCCAGGGAGCCAGCTGGGTACCTAACAACCTGTTGAATTGCTCCCTGGATCCCTCTCTTCAGGGATGGTTGGACCCTCAACAGCTCCTGGGTTGCCTCTCCCAGAAGCCCCCATCCTTCAGCCTGGTTAGGCTTCTGAGGAACTGTCCTTTGCCTATTTTCCTGCCTTCTTTTCCCTCATGCCAGTTGGGATCTGACAGATTGACTGCTGTCTCTCCTGGGTTTCCTCTCTGCAAGGCTGTTAAGTTCCTGTCAGCTTATCCCCTCATTGACCCAGTTCCTATCTCTCCCATGCTGGATGTGTCTGACAGCCTGCCTGTTCAGGTACTCCCTCCTCTCTTCCTGGAGCTACTTTAGTACCAGCTAGATTCTTTACTTTCTTTTCTGGTAAGCTCATCCTATCTTCCCTCCCACCTACAACTTCCCCCCCCCACCGAGCTAGATGGATGCTGGACCCACACCTCTTTGTCCCCCATTTCCCCCATCTCAAGAGAATGCTGTGTACTGGGACACACCTCACTCTTAGAGCCAGCTGAGGGCTGCTCTTCTAGCCAAGTCATTTCCTTGGCTTCCCTCTCCCTCTGGCTGGCTCAGTGCTATCTCCTACAGCTTCCCTTTCCCTGGTCAACTGGGTCTCTCTTCTCTAGCTGCCCTCTTCAATTGCCCTCACAGCTTCCTTTTATCATGTAAATCTGCCCACTTTCTCAGTTTTTGGAGGAGTAGTTCAGCATGCTGTTCCCTACTCCTCTATCTTGGATCTCAGATTATTGTATTGAGGCTAAAAGAATGTCCAAATCAATGCATTATAAAGATGATGTTTACTTCCCAAAGACTGTGATGTTTTGGGTCTAGCTGCCAACAACTCTTGGCTCCTGTCTATGGCAAGGCTCATAGCAGCATCTCCTGGTCTTACCCTTCATTTCCCAGTTCAGATTCTTAACTCCAGTGGCTTTCTCACTCTCTGTCTGTATTTCATATTCCTATAAAATATTCCAGTAATAGGATTAAGAACCATCCTAAGTGAGGTGAGTAACCTCATCAAAAGGGTTACCATGGGATTGTATCCACATGAGTGGATTTAATTTAAGAACATGCATTTCTGGTGTACATACATATTCATACTACCACATTCCATTCCCTGGACCCCAAAGAGACATCTTAATTCTACATGCCAAATATATTCTTTCCACACAACCTCCCGAAAGACTTAAATAATTTCAAAAATAATGCTTTATACAAAGTCTCATCAAAATTGGTTATTGGTATGGTAGGTCCTAGAGCAGAATTCTCTTCCATCTGTGGAACTGTGAAACCAACAGAACAAATTATTAACTTCCCATACACAGTGGAAAGATAAGCATAAAATAAACATTTCCATTACAATAGGTAGAATTGGAAGGAAAACAGGGGTCATAGGTCCCAAACAATTCCAAAAACCAGCATACTCCATTTAATTTCAAAGTCTGAGCATCATCTATGGAATGATGTTTGATCCTATGGGCCTGATGAAGCAGCAGCCCCACCCCTTCCCAGTGCTTGTCCAGTGACCATGCTATCCTTCAACACTGAGAAAGTGCCACCATTACCAAGCATCCTGATGGTGGCCAAGTTCTCCCCAAATGCCAGAGCACAGACTCCACACTCTCAGAGCACTGGGTTTACACCAAGACACTCTGCAAATCTTGGGAAACAAGCTCCACCTTCTATGAGCACTGGGGTGGCAGAATTCTTTCTGAACCATGGGGATGATGGCCCACCCTCTCCAGACACCAGGGCAGAACTACTCTTTCCATTCACATGGGTGGGCCATCTCTCTTGGCTTGATAAGATGTCTTGGGTCCAGACCACAGCTACCATATTTATGACCTTATAATGGTTTATTCTTCAAGTTGGCCATTCTCTGTTACTTTTAGTCCAGGCTGGCAGTGGTACAATTAATAAAAATTATGCAAAAAACGTGTTGGTTTTGCATAATTTTGCACAAGTGTTCAAGCCACCAGAAAATAGAACTTTCCACAGATCCTGAATAATTGCACTTCCAATCCTGACTTGTATGGAAATTGCTGGCTGTTTATATGTTCACTTAAACTCTTTTATGGAGTACTATATCTTGGAAACTGGCTTTCCATAAACTCAGAAGTTTCCAAAACATCAATTCCTGGTTTCTTTATACCCAGTAGTTCACTTCTCATCTTATTATTTACCTCTTGCATTGTATTACAAGCCTCGAGGAGAAACCATGCTACACTTTCCACATTTAGCTTAGAGATCTTCTCATCCAAACATCTAAGTTCATAACTTCCAAGTTCTTCCATCGTACATCAGAACACAATGTCTCCAATTTCTCTGCCATTTTAAAGAAAGAGTTACCTTATCTCCAGTTTTCATTTCCTTCTAAATACTTATCAGAAGTGTATTTAGCATCCATATATTTCTACTAAGAGTATCTTCAGAGCATTCTAGGTCTTTTCTATCAAGCACCTAACAAATATTTGCATATTATAAGATTTAATAAGTTTCTTGTGGATTCTATGAGATTTTCTATACATAAGAACATGTCATGTACAAATCAAGATAGTTTAACTCCTCCCTTACAAGTCAAAGGCCTGTTATTCTCTTGCCTACTTGCACTGGTTAAATCTTCCACTATGAACTTGAATTGCAGTGGTGTGGTAAAAGCAGTTATCTTTGAATTGTTCCTGATTTGAATTTGCAGTAAAGCTTTCAGTCTTTCAGTTATGATTATGATGCTAGATGTAGAGTGTTCATTTATAGTATTTATCATGTTGAGAAGTACCCCATTGATTGCTTGCTTTTTCAATGTCTTTATCAAGAAATTGTGCTGGGTTTGTCTAACACTTCTTTGTCAATTGAGATGATGATGTGGGTTTTTTCCACCTTTCTCTTAATATGGTTAATTACATTGTCTGACTTTCTTAGGCTGAACCATCCTTATTTTATTATTTTAATGTACTCTTGGACTATGCGTGATAGTAATAGTCCACACTACTCTATAATTTTATTGATTCTCTTAATCAAGCAAATGATCTGATGGTAACTCTTATATATACATATATATTACCTTAGGAGTTCCTAGACCTACCATTCCAATTTGTACTGGTAGAGACGTTGTCACTTGTTCTTGAAATTACATAATTATTTTCACCTTGTGTCTGAAGAACAATATAGGGGCAGTTATTCCAGAAGTCTTTTACCCCAACATATATTTTGGATCCTTGGATATAGAAAAGCATTTATTACCATAGATTTTGGCCAAAATGGGCAGCTAACTATGATCATCATAATTAAGTCAGGACAGCCTTCAAGGGTGCTTTCCATTCCATTCTGGGCTTTCTTGGAAATGGAGATAATATCACCATGAGTAATAAAATAGATCACATCTTCCCATTACCCTATGTTTATTTGATTTTTGTTTTTAACCTCTTATACAACATTCACTGTGGCTGGTCTGGCATATATATCCCACCTAGTGGATGTCTTTATGATAGATAATTTCATCAGTCAGTTTGGGCACATGAAAACCAAGTTGTTTAGTCAAACACTCATTAGATGTTGCCATGAAGGTGGTTTAACTCTACAATCAAATGACTGTAAGAAAATGGCATCAGCCTGGATGCTGTTTGTGTACCTTATCCAAGCAACTAGATGACAAGTGCAAATAGCGAGCCTCTACGGAGAAGAAGAAAGATTTCCTAAAAAACATCATTAAAGCTTGTTTGAATTTCCAGTCTGCCAGCATGTCCTATGTATGCCAGATTGCCAGCCACCATAATTGCCTGTGCCAATTCCTTAAAAATTGTCTATAAGCAATGTATATAATTGTTTCTATTTCTCTCCAAAACCCTGAGTAATATGGATTTTGGTACATTGAATAGTTGCAGAAGAGCAGAATCATAAATTTCACTTTTCTGAAATGGTTTTGGAGATTCTGGAATTGATTCTCTAATCTGATTTAGTTTAAAATCACTAATGAAACTTGTATTGGTATATAGAGCACTGAGACTAATGCAATAGTTTGGCAATGGAGTTTCAAAAACACATAGTCACACACAGAAATGAAAACACGCTTGATACTCTTAATCAAATACTTACAAAAGCAAGGTCCTGATGACTATGTAATAAATACCTTGGAACATTTTTCAAAGTAAATATTATAATGACATTAGATGGTTCCTCCTAATTGTGATGGAGAATGTTAAGTATGGAAAGAAAAAGATCAGGGTTTCAATTTCCAAATCTAAATCTTTATAAAAGATATGAAAGAAACACTACATCATGTAGCCACAGAGCTCATATTTCTGAAAAATGACTTAGACCCTCATATATTAGTGGTTGGTGGCTCAATTGCAGAGAAATGAAACTCAAACTTGCAGGTATCTACTGTTCAAGTGAGGGAATTGGTAGAGAAGTAATGGATCCTAAGAGTTTGAATGGTGGCCTATGGCTGACCCTGATAAAACTGAGACTTAGAACCTTGAAATTCTGCTTGGACTTCTTGCCCTATGAGTTGATTCTTCCACCGCTGCCTGAAGAGGTTAACACTGACTAGTCTTGAAGAAACTGTGATAGGTTCCCTTGACTCTATTGATTCTTTTCAGGAACTACTTTACACCACACTTCTTGTTCATAGACCTATAACTTAATTTACATCTCAGCTGGTTCCAAATAGTGTCATGCAAACTATAAGCCATAATGAAGTGTATTACACTTCTTATGAACTGCCTGGCTTTTCCCAATTTACAGGCAGAAGTGTGGGAAATGTGTAAGGGAGAATGAATGTTAAGGATGGGGGATAAGAGCAAAAAGGACATGAAGTCAGCCAAGACTAATTTATAAATACACTGTGATGCTGCCACATCCACTAGAATTGCTTAAATGAGCAAAGTTGTCAAAGCACAGTATTGTTAACAATGTGGAGCAACTAGAATTTTCCAAAGTTGTTGATGTGGATATAAAATTGCAAATGACTTTAAAATACAAAATATAGAAAACTTAATCATAACTTTAGAAAGAGAAGCAAGAATATATGATCACCAAAAGGAGATTAATAGTAGCTTTGCCCTTAAGAACTCCAAACAGAAAATTTCTTTAAAAGTCTATTAACAAAACCATGAATAAACAAACTTTTATAAAGTCATCGATGATATATTCCAAGGAATAAAGGGAAACAAGGAGGATATATACACATATAATATATATGATATGTAAACATTTTTACATATTAAGTTTGTGTTTCTAGCTTCTTTACATGTAGATAGATGGATAGATAGATAGATAGATATAGATCATAGATATAGATATAAAGATATATATAGAGAGAGAGAGAGATAGAAAGCTCTGATATAGTGAAGCACAAAAAAATGACCATTTATATTAAATTCTAGAATAGATGGAGCTAAAGTATAATGTTAAAAATTTTACCAGTGTTAGTATATGTGGTTGGAAATTTTAATGGATAAGAGCATAATAATATGTATGCATTGACAGAAATTTAGAAAGTGGGTGAGTTAAATGAGTGTTTGTATTTGTCAAAACTGGTTAAAAGTATGATTCAAATATGATAATTTTAATACATATCTATTATACCTGAATACTAAACAAATGATCGAGAATTATCAAAATTTTCTGTTATCAGTTCACTCTTTAAACAGATATTTACTGTGACTTATTGCATAGAAATATGCCTATTTCACAGATGATAAACAATGTACAATTATTGGAGGGATGACATCTTAACAAATGAATCAGAAGGATAGAGTCTGCTCCTCATTTCAAAGTAAAACAGAAAAATTTGGAGCTATAAATATGAACTTAAGTATGTAGAAGTTAATACCATTACTTTAGAAATTCACTCAATATAGTTTATGATAACCTTTAAAGTTGGGGAAAATCAAATTAGTCTGTTATGATTAAAGGCACCAAAATGACCCATACACTTTCTCAAGGCTCCCATCACATCATTGTTCCTTAAAACTATAGATGAGGGGCTTCAGTGCAGGTATGAAGATAGTATACAAAGCTGACACAATCTTGTCATGGTTAGCTTACCTGTAGGATTTGGTTCTCATATAAATAAAAATGGCAGCTCCATAAAATAAACCTACCACAGTCAAATGTGATGAGCAGGTAGTAAAAGCTTTCTTGCGGGCTTCTGTGGATCGCATGTGAGGAACAGCAGGTAGGATAAGACTATAGGAAGCCAGAATAAGGAAGAAGGGTACCAGGATCATTAATACAAAGCAAATATACATGCTGTACTCAAAGACAGATGTGTCAGCACAAGCCAAGTGCAACAGTGTGGGAGCCTCACAGAAAAAATGATCAATCTCATGTGATTTGCAAAATGGGAAGTTTAAGGTAGCAACAGCCTGCATAATCCCATCAGCTGCTCCCAAAAACCAAGAGCCTAAAGTCATTCTCAGGCATAACTGCTAGCTCATGAGGACAGGATATTGCAATGGGTGGCATATAGCCACATAGCGGTCATAGGACATGGTTGCCAAAAGAAAGCACTCTCCACCACCCAGACAGAGCAAGAGGAAGATCTGTAATCCACAGCCAGCAGGGGAGATGAATTTCTTGCCAGTTAAGTAGTTTGCAGCCATTTTGGGCACAATGGCACAAATTAGCAACATATCCATGAGGGAAAGTTGGCTCAGTAGAAAGTACACGGGTGTGTGAAGCTGAATCAGGAGGATCATGAGAATATTGACCAGCAGGGAGATGAAGACAGTTGTTAGCATCATTGCAAAAAGGAATGCATGGGCTCCTGTGTGATTAAAGAGTCCTAGAAGAATGAAATCTGAGGTATAGTTTCTATTTTGCATGATTTCTATATCTGGCAAAATTGACCTTCAATTATGAAGGATAGGATAACACATTCCAAGATATACAAAAGCTGAAGGAGTTCTTCAACACAATATCTTCCCTCCCAAAACACTAATGGAAGTTCTTTAGGTTTAAAGAAAAGGGCAATCCAGGCCTATCTTGATATTGTGGATTCAGTTCTAGACCACTGCAATTAAGCAAATAGTGCAATAAAGTGAATCACATGACTTTTTGCTAATTATTAGTGCATTTGAAAGTTTTTTACATTATACTCCAGTCTACTAGGTGTTAAATAGCATTATGTCTAAAAAAAACAACGTACATGTCTTCATTAAAATGTGACACTGATTCATGGAGTGAGCCCATGCTGTGGGAAAAATGTCACCATTTTTACTCGACACAGTTTATCAAAAACCTTCAATTTGTAAAAAAAATAAAATAAAATAACTCAAGCAAACAAACAAAAAAACATTAACTGCAACCTGTGATAAAATGAAACACAATACAATAATATATATATTAGTTGAGCTATATAAATTAACTACATGGGTACATACAAAATGATATATTCTCAGTACATAACTCTACATTTTTCTTTCTTATAGGATTAAAACATATAAAAATGATCATAATTCTATGTTATGACCATACATAATATAAAGAGTTAATATGTGACCAAAAGCTGTAAAAATTAGGAATGGTGGGTGTAGAAACAATGAATGGGTATGCTATTGAAGCTAAGTTGAAATCATTTCCAATTACCTCTCTAAGTTTCCTAGCATGTTAGGATGGTAAATACAAACCCCATAGTAACTATGAAGAAAGTGTTTATAATATATGCAGAAACAGAAATGAGAAAGAAATCAATCCTTTTCACTACAGTAGTTAAATATATACATAAGAAGACTGCAATAGAGGAAATACAGGGTAATAAAGGTCCCAGACATAAAAGAAACAAAAGACAAAATGTCTGAAGCTAATCCTGTCTTATCAGAAATTTCTCTAAATGTAAATGAAATAAACTCTTCAATGAAAAGCTACAGATTGACACAGGGCATTGGAAAGCCTAATCAGATTGTATATTGTTACAAGAGACTCATTCTAGATCCAAAGACACATGTAGGAAGAAAGTGAAAGAATGGAAAAACTAACTAAAAGAGAGCTGAAATGAGTATAATAATATCAGACAAACAGATTGAGTCAAAACAGTTGCAGAGAAAATAAGGATGCTAGATATTAATCCACAGTCATTGCATCAAGCAGATATAACTATTATAAACTTGTACACAGTTTATCACTGAGTCCCAAAATACATTTACCTAACTGAAGAGAGATGTAGAAAGTTCTAAAATAATATTTAGAGTTTCAATACAAAAGCTTTCAATAATTGATAGAAAATATGGACAGAAGATCAATAAAGAAAGAGTACTTGAACAACAGTAAAAATAACTAGGCCTAACCAACAGATATGCAACACTACCACAGCTGAATACATTTTGTTCTCAAGTGAGCATGAATCATTCTCAGCAATAAGCTACATGGTAAATTACCAAACAAGTTTTAAAAATTTAAAAGAATTGCCATTATAAAAAATGCTTTTTATTGCCAAAAAGGAATGAAGCTAGAAGGTAATAACAAAGGTAAAACTGGAAACTTTACAAATATGTGGAAATTGAATAACACATTTTTACAAAAACAAATGGGCCAAATAAGAAATCACATGGTAATGTAGGAAATATTTGAGATGAATGGAAGAGAAAACACTACATATCATGAGAAAAGA
This sequence comes from Tolypeutes matacus, assembly GCA_026826555.1. Classification (NCBI taxonomy): domain Eukaryota; kingdom Metazoa; phylum Chordata; class Mammalia; order Cingulata; family Chlamyphoridae; genus Tolypeutes; species Tolypeutes matacus. The sequence goes on from JAKSZT010054033.1 coordinate 229,668, forward strand.
AAACTATAGAACAGTATCTTTTATGAAGATAAAGATAAACATCCTCAATAAAATATTAACAAATTGAATCCAACATCATATTAAAAGAATTTTACATTTGAAAAACCCAACACACATTCATGATAAAATCACTCAGAAAAATAGGAATCACTCAGAAAAATAGGAATAAACTTCCTCAAGATGATAAAGTATGTATGTGACAAATGCACAGCAATACTTACAATATTGAAATACAGAAAGCATTTCCCCTGATGTCAAGAAGAAGATAAAAATATCTGGTATCACCACAGGTATTGAGTATTATACTGGAAGTCCTTTCTAGAGCAATTAGGTAAGAGATTAAAGGTATTTAAATTGGAAAAGAAAGAATAAAACACTGTATATTCACAAATGAAATTACCTTTATATGGAAAATCACAAAGGATACATAAGAAAACTTTTAGAACTAGTAAACATATTTAGCAAAAGTGTAGGTTGTAAGAGTATCATAAAAAAGCAGGTGGGTTTCCATACATGAGCAAAGTGTATTCTATAAAGGAAAAATTTTTAAATAAATCAATGAAAGTAATAAAAGTTCCATTCAAAATACCTACTACAAGAATAAAATAACTAGGAATAAATCTCACAAAGGAGGTGAAAGGTTTTTCACTGAAAAAAAATATGGAAGACTGCTGAAAGAAATTAAAGAAAACCTAAATAAATTGCAACACATACTGTGTTCATCCATATGATTTACTATATTTAAAAGGTCAGTGCTGCCAAAAACAATCTACAGATTGAATGTAATACATTTCAATACCCTAGCATTTATTTTACAATGTGGAATAAGAGACCCTGTAGAGCCAAATCAATATTGCAAAGAATGAGCCACATTGTAGGTTGCAAACTTTCCAATTTCAGAGCATGTTTCAAAGCTACAGTAAGAAAAATGCTTGTTACTGGTGTAACAATAGACATACTGCCCACAAGGAGTATAAACTCATACATCTATGGCCAACTGATTTTTGGCAAGAGTACTAAGTACAATATTTGGGGAAGGAACAATCTCTTTTTTTTTTTTTTTTTTTAAAGATTTTATTTATTTATTCATTTATCCCCCCCTTGCTGCTTGTGCTTGCTGGGTCAGCTAACCACGCCGTGTGGTGCGGGCGGGCTTGCCTTCCATATGTGGAATAGGTACTCTTAGTAGAATGCTCTGGGTTCTGGGCTTCTATGTTCTTGGCTATGTTGCATAAGGGAATTTACA
>JAKSZT010054033.1:249872-263917 GCA_026826555.1 Tolypeutes matacus
AAGAGCTCCCTAAATTGCTTTTTGTTATAAGGACTTCCGTTTTTCTATTATTCCCAACTGCTTTAATTTTGAAATGTGATAGACCTTTTAACCTATTTAAAAATCAATTAGTATTTGTAGGTTGTTTGAGAATTTTCTTAAATTAATTTTGTTAATTAATATATGAAATTGAAAATAATAAAACTTACTTGATAGTTGATAGAAAAAATAGAAAATATTATGGATGAGAATATTTTGTAATAACTTTCAAGTCTTACCCTTTTATGCATAGATTAAAATACATAATTTTATATTTATGTTCAATTAAACAGGATATTTTATAGAGAGATATTGTTTCATATTTTGATAACAGAAACAGACATAGTATTTGAAATAGCAAAAGGTGTGATCATCTTCTGCTTTAATTATGCAAGAATTGTTTAGGTGTTTTTGGATAATTATTTCAATGACTACATGTCTTTTCAGTTTATACAATACATTTTTCTTATTATGAGGTTTATAAGTAATACTAAGCAATTTTTAAATTTTGAACCCATAAGCTCCTGATTTTGCAATGGATATAGGAAATATATATATATAATTACATTATTATATATATATATTACATTTTAGTAGAAATAAATGTATAAATTATCATTATGGATATACTTTTCTATTCAGCATGCCACAGTATTTAGATTATTTAATGTACACACCAGTTCAATGCATTAATTAAATAAAAAGAATAGCTGGTAATTAATTTAGTTTCTCTAAACTATTTGGTACATTTTTCTTAAAAATTTTTGACTATATTTTCATGTATACAAGTGAGGTAATTTGCCACTAAGATATACATAAGGCATGTATATCTAAAAGAATCGAGTCTTCTGGGATAAAACTTATTAGAATTAACTAGTGAGACAAAGCAGTACTAAATTAAAAATGAGGAAATGATTCGTTGAGCAATTAAGTATCTAAAATGTTATTACATAGATGAATGGAGACTACAATTGACTAGTACAGAAGAAGAAGAACTGACTTACCAGGAAAATTAAGATTTTCTTTTACCTTCTTTTCCATGATTTCAGAACACTTGAGGTTCCTCAATTATCGTAGTACATTGATGCTAAAATTATGTCTTTACATTAACTAACAAACTCATGTATTTGTGATATAAGTAGAAGGCAAAAATACATACCCGGCTATTTTTGATCAATGCTTTAGGTAAATATTAGAATATGATGACAATCCTAAATTCTCTTTTTGTGTTTTTTCCCAACCTGCACCTAAAACCAAAGATTTAAACTGTAAATCCTTATCTTCATGATACTGAAATGATTAATCAATCTCTTCTGTAAAAATTAAAATAGTAACAGTCACATTATTTATTTCTCTAAATTGACCTGATGACAGTCTTAGCCAGCATATGTTTTAGATTTTCAAGTAAAATATAGATAAGGAGGATTCATTTAACAAATGTATAGTAATAATACTATAACCATGGATTTCTGGAGTTAAATAAACAAAATCCTAAATATTGAGACATTAGCATGACCTACTCACATAAGGTAAAGATGGTGATATCCAACAGGATGTGTGTCAGTACAGCATTGTCCTAATGCATTGATTTGGGTGGAGGAAGGACCTTCTCATATGGCTGCATGTGATTTGCTTAAATCAGTGTCTGGGGTTTTCCATGTTGAGGGGAATGAGCTGTAGACTCTCATAATTATTTTCTAAAAATACTATCTTATTAATAGTCAAGTAATACTGAACTTGGGGATGCCAAAGATATTTAATATTCATGGACATTGAAAGAATTTGAGATATTCAAAATATTTCCCTACATGCTTTCAGAAAGTTGGGATATATTAAATTAAAAAAAAAGAATCACTTAGGGGTCAATGTAAAAACAAATAATATTATTGAGAAAGGATGATAATTTTAAAATGCATTAAAGTGTCTATTAATGTCATTCTGGCATTGCTAGTTTAAACTTGATGGGTAGAGTGAAGTTAAAAATTGAGTTATTGAAAGATCGGCTATATTCAAAGACAAATCAAAATCACAGAAAGTCCATGGTAGAATTCAGACATTTTTATCCACTGCTGCAATATAAATATCAGCTTCTAAAATACATAATAGAAACATATTTAGATATTATATGTCTGTTCATAGTGCTATACTAAAAGCAGTGATAATACTAAAAACAACAGTAACAGCACATTGCATACATTTTTCAATCACTTTGCAATGAAACATTACCTGGGCCTGCAATTCTTGATTTTGCTCCTTTTTTCTGTTGTTAACTAAGTTGATTTGCAGACTTCCTGGTATCCTGGTTCCATTGTTTATCATTTCTATTACTATTCCTTGTCTATATTTGTATTTAAATCTCAGAATATTCAACTCTAAAAGGAAAAAAATAATTCGTCATGAAATATATGATGGGCAGATTTTCCCACAACAAACTGAGAGATATGTAATTGCTTAATTTTGTGGGGTGTATTAATTGGTATTTAGTTTATTTAGAAGGTAGTACATTATAGATCATATTAATGTTAATAAATTTGCATTTTGAATATTACAAACGTGGTAAACACTACTCTGATTTAAGATTTAATCTGTCACATGAATATAGTCTATATTTAAAGATACTGTGTTTCCATTCAAAACCCTGGGTTCCTAAATGAGTGAAGCAGTTTATCAGTTATAAATAGCATACCAGTTTTCAAACGAGTACTTCAGCAAGAGTGCAACAATCCTTTGTAATAAATTTTCCTCCTCAAAGTACTATTGTGCATGGTGTCACACATTGATCAACATGAAGTTCTAGCTACAAAGGGTTGCCATTGTCAGTTATAGGGGGATAGTTTTATCATAATGCAGATTAAACCCTTTTGTACAACCCAAGGTTGATGGGAATGAAGGTCAGCTAAGCTCTGTATCAGGAGAGAAAAAGAATATATCATCAACCAGAACTGCAACCTGAAACAGAAAGTACAGTGAAGTTGGGTGTCTTAGTTCAGATTAATAAAGGACTGTTATGTAAACATGTGTGCAAGATAAAGGTGAGCCAAAGAGGATTTGTGCAGGGCTCCCATGCTGACAAGTGCAGGAAGCTTTTGACACCTCTACCCCTGAAGGGACATGGGAGGGAATAGTTAGCAGAGATCATGCAGAATGGCAAAGTGGAGAAGGCCATCTAACAGTGGATGTGACCTTGGCCAGTGATAAGTCAGAATTAATGGAGCTGTGAGATGCTATTCACTCAGATTGGTCCCCTAAAGGAGAAAAAAGTAGAACATGTTTTTGGGATGCACAGAAGATTTCTATAAAAATGACCAATCCAGTAAAAATATCGTGTTCTGAAAGTTCTAATTCCAGGAGAAGATAGAATGTGATTCAGAAGTTACCCAGTAACAACATGATGGAACCTAGGAAGCTTCCACTTATTAGCTATTGTGAATAATGGTTCTTTTACCTCTGTTACATAATTATTTTTTCAAACCCTTATTTTCAATTATTTTAGATATGTAGCTAGAAATGAGCAGAGCAATACGCTGATTCTACATTTAACTAATGAAGGAAAGCACCATGATATTCCCCAAAGTGGCTTCACAATTTTACAAGCCACTATATGATGCACAAGGGTTCTAATATCTAAGCACACTTGACAGCACATTATTTTGATTTTCTGTTAAGACTAGCCATGTCTTTACTGTGAAATTTGTAATGTGAAGAGTGCAGTGGTATCTCATTGTGACTTTAATTTACATTTCTCTAATGGATAATGATGTTGAGCATCTTTTCATGTGCTTATTGGCCATTTATATTTATACACTTTCTTTAATGAAGTATCTATCAAAGACATTTTTAATTTTTTAATTCAGTGATCTTCTCATTGTTGAGTTGTTGGAATTTTAATATATTCTGATTATTAAAACCACATGATATATGATTTCCCTAATATATATCTTATTCTGTTGGATCATCTTGTCATTTTCTTTTATTAATATTGATTAAGCCCCAAAACCTACTTTTTAAGTTTGTTTCTCATGCTTTGGGTCTCATAGCTCATCATCCATTGTGTAATATAATAGAACATAGATATTTTCCCTATGTTTTTTCTAAAAATGTGTTGATTTTAGGTCTTATTTGAAAGTCATTGATCCATTTTGATTTGATTTTTGTATATATTGACAAGTAGGATTCCAATTTAATTATACTGCAGATTACATTGAATCTGGAAATCCCTTTGGGTGGTATTGACATTTTAAGATTATTTAAATCTTCCAAGCCATGAACACAGGTTATCTTTGAGATTTCCTTGAATAATAAAGTGGTTCAAATCTTCCCATTACTCTTAGTTTTTTTACCTCTTATGCAACATTTCCTGTGGCAGTTCTGGCAGTTCTAGCAAACCTAGTGTTGTTTTTTTAATGATGGTTACATTTATATGTCTGTTAGGGTAGGTTAAAACCAAGTTGTTTAGCCAAACTCTTGTCTAGGTGTTGCAGTGAAGCTACTTTGTATGTGTGATTAATATCTATAAACAATTGACTTTAAGCAAGGAAGAGAACCCTTAATGATTTGGGTGGACATAATCCAATAAATTGAAGACCAAAAGTGTAACTCCTGATTTTTCCCAGAGAAGATGAAATTCTGTTAAAATAAAATAGCATTATATTCTGTTTGAGTTTCCATTTCCCTGCAACCCCTATGGATATCTGACCTGCCAGCCCCACAATTGCCACTGGCAATACTTTATATAAATATCTTTAAACATATGTATATATACTTTAGGTACTGTTTGTGTGAAGAAGGCCGAATGGTATAGAGTTATGTACAAAGAGTAGTTGTAGAAGAACACAATATTAAGGATGAATTTTCTGAAATGGTATTTGTGCTTGTGAAATTGATTCTCTAATTAATTTAGCTTAAAGGCACTAATAAATTTTGTGTTGGTAAATAGGAAACAGAGTGAATGCAATAATGTGGAGTTGCAAAAATTTTAAAATACTACTTGAGATATCCCACTATTAGGAATATAATCAGAAGAACTGAAAGCAAGATCATGAACAGATATGCATAACAATGTTCATCACAGCATTATTCACAATTACCAAAAGTTGGAAGCAAACCAAGTGTCTATCAACAAATGAATGGATAAGCAAAATGTGGTTTATACATACAATGCAATATGATATAGCTTTAAGAAGGAATGAATTATTGAAACATGTGACAACATGGATGAACCTCAGAAACCTAATTTTGAGTGAAGTGAGCTAGTCACTAAAGGAAATATAGTGCATGATCTCACTGATCTGAGCTAAGGATATTGAGCAGACTCACAATGGTGGAGTTTAGAATGTAGGGTACTAGGAAATAGAAAGGTAGTAGAGAGTGGTAAGCCAATGACCAACCTGGGAAGAATCCATGATAAGGTAGATGGTGGCAGTTTGGGAGTGGATTGGGTTGTGGGATCATGTTGGATAATCCATGGAACTTGGGGGAGGGCTGGGTGATGGAACTGGTAACTGTGTGGCTTGGTGAAATCTGGTTAGGTTGAAGACTTCAGTTGAGAATACAATGGTGGGACCTATAACAAGAGTTATCACTGGTGCATGGTTCATGGTACAGGGGTGTGCAAGGAGGGGTGCACCTGGGCATGCACTTATGGAAAATGAATGTGCTTAGGTTTCCTTTGGGTGTATTCTCTGTGGGTGGATACCCACACAAAATAACTAAAAAAATATTAAATTTCCACCCTGGGGAGTCCTGCTACTTATTCAAATAGAGGGGCAAAAATCTCTGGAGTATACTATCAGTGCCTAATAAAATAAAACAGACCAATATACCAAGCTTTTAATATTAATGCTTGTATTTATGAACCTTATTCTTGTAAAAGTGAAACTTAGCCTAACAAAAACTAATGCCTAAGAGTTACCTCATGAGAACCTTGCTACTCAAATGTGACCTCTCTTTAAGTCAAACTCAGCAAATAAACTCACTACCTTTCCCCTGGTGTGGGACATGACTCTCCAGGGATGAGCCACTCTGGTACTGTGGGATTACTACCAAGTACTAACCAATGATGCATTTGGAATATAACCTTGACCAAAAGGAGGAAACATTACATAAAAAAGGGTTTTTATGACCAAGAGATTTCAAAGTGAGCTGGAGGTTCTTTTCAGAGGTTATGCTTATGCACATTTCAGGTATTTCTCTCTAACTGACACAGGAGTACTCCCAAGGAGCTCAAACAGGAGTACTCCCAAGGGCTATAGAAATTTTCAAACACTATATGCAGGTCACACAGACTCATGAAAATAGCACACCATTATTGGTTCTTATGCTGGAATATATGAAAATCTGTTCCCCAGTATAACAATGTTAGATTCATTTATAATTTATCTATTGATGATTCCTCTGCCCCTTTTATTTGAACAGATAATTAGCACTATATCCATTGAATATATGTCCCAGAAACTTATAGCTTCAGTCTTTTCATATGCCCCTTTAAGCCCTGTATCTCAACAGAGTTGCAGTCAATAACTACTCTCCAGTCCATCAGACTTGCCCAGGGCAAGTAATGAAATGATAATGGCAAGCAACTCATATCCCAAAAATGAAAGGTATCTACATCTGCAAGCAAAACAGTTCCTACTGTCTGCCCCATAATACCTAATCCCCTTCCCAAACTGAAGCACAGCAGGCAATATATCCCAAAAGTATCAAAATTGAGAAATTAACATAATGGAGAAATGCAACAGCTAACCAAATTAGATTTATTCTTATTGTAGTAACTGAATAACTTGCATCATTGATATAAAGACAGTGGTTACCAGAAATTCTGAGGGGAAATGGAGGGAAGAATAGTTGGAATATAGGGCATTATTCTGTATGTCATTACAAAAGCAGATATAGACCAATATATATTTTGTCAAAATCTATAAAACTGTAAGTTACAAAGCATACACCATAATGTAATTTGTAGACCTTGGCTAGTAACAATTCTTCAATATTGGTTCATCAATTGTAACAAATTTACCACAATAATGGAAGATGTTATTTTTAGAGGAAAATGTGGGATGGGGAAGGGATGGTTTATGGGAATGCCTTATAGTTTCAATGTAACTTTTCTGCATTCTAAAAATTTTCTAAAAATAAAGTCTATTTTTAAAAAGGTATCCAAATTGAACAGGAAGAAGCAAAACATTACTCATTTGCAGATGAAATGATCATCTATACAGAAAATCCTGAGAAATCCAAAACAAAGTTCTTAGAGCTAATAAATCAATTCAGCAAAGTGGTGGGGAGAGGCCAACACTGAAAAAAATCAGTGTTTATATACACAAGCAATGAATAATCAGAAAAAGAAATCAAGAAAAAATCCCACTCACAATATCAGTAAAAATAATCAAATGCCTAGAAATAAATGTAACAATGATGGAATAGACTTGAACAACAACAACAACAACAAAAAACTATTAAACAACTGATTAATGGAATCAAGGAGACTTAAATAAATTGAAGTACATTCTATGTTCATGTATCAGAAGACTAAATATTATTAAGACGTCAATCCTACCAAAAACAATTTATAGATTCAATACAAAACTAGTAAAATCTCCAGTAATGTTCTATATAAATACGATGATTGGAAAGTTAATCATCATGTTTATATGGTAGAGCAAGGGGTTGTGAATAACCAAAACCATCTTTAAAAAGAGGAATGAAGTTGAAAGATTCACACCATGCTATCTTTAAACTCATTACAAAGCTTCAGTAATCAAAACAACATGGTATTGGCACAAAGCCAGACATATATACTAATGGCATATAACTGATACCTCAGAAATAGCCCCTCTCTTTTATAGTCAACTGATTTTTGCCAAGGTGACAAAGATGACTCAATTGGGAAAAAATAGTCTCTTCAACAAATTTGGGGAAACTGGATCTCAATTTGCTTAAAAAAAAAAAAAAGGTAAGAATCTGTAACTCACAACAAATATAAAAACCATCTCAAAATCTCAAAATGGATCAAAACCTAAATATAAGAGCCAGGAGTATACAAAATCTGGATTAAAATATACAGAATCATCTTCATAACTTTGTGTTAGGCAATGAGTTCTTAGCCTTTACACCCAAAACACAGGCCATAAAAGGAAAAATAGATAAATGAGACTTCATCAAAATTTTTAAAAAATTGTGCCTTAATAAACTTTTTCATGAAAGTACACAAAAACCTACACAATGAGAAGAAAATATTTGGAAACTATGTATCTAATAAAGGTTTAATATCCAGAATATGTAAAGAAATAACTTCAACTTAACAACCAAAAGACAAACTAGTCAATTAACAAATGGGCAAAAGACTTGAATAAAAATCTCTACAATTAAGAGATGCAAATGGCCAGGAAGTACATGAAAAGATCTCAAGATCATTAACCATCAGGGAAATACAAATCAAAACCACAATGAGATACCATTTCACACTCATTTAGAATGGCTGCTTTATAAAAAACTGGAAAATAAGTGTTGGAGAGTTTCTGGAGAAATAGGAACACTCACATTGATGGTGGCATGTAAAATGGTGCAGCTATGTGGAAGACAGTTTGGCAGTTCTTCAGAAATCTAAGTATAGAAATACTGTATTATCCAGCAATCTGGCTACTAGGTATATACACAAGAGAATTAAAAGCAGAAACTCAAATAAATATTTGCACATTGATGTTCATAGTGACATTATTCACAATTGTTAAAAGATGGAAGTAACCCAAGTGTCCATCAACTGATGAATGGATAATGTATGTATTTAAAGTGGAATATTATTCAGCCATAAAAATGAATAAAGTCTTGATACATGCAACAACTTGGATCAAACTTAAAGACATCATTTTCAGTGAAATAAGCCAGAAAGAAAAAAGATCTGTATGATCTCACAGATTTGAAATAATTTGAATAAGCAAACTCATAAAGTTAGAATCTAAATTATATATTACCAGAGGACAGTATGAGGAGAAAAAATATGAAGTTAAGGGTTAAAATGTACAGAGTTCCTATCTGGAATAATGAAAATGTTCTGGAAATGAATGTTGGTGACAGTACTACAATGTTGAGAATGTAATTAACAGCACTGAAATATATATTTGGATGAGATGAAAAGGAAGAATGTTAGATTGGGTACATGAAAACAAAAAAATTAAAAAATATTATTTAATACTATTAAAAATAAAAAGTTACAGAGGTGATGTCACTAAAATGGTGATGTAAAGCATCCCATAGAATAGTATCCTCTCAGAATCAGTAAATAAAAGGACAAAGATGACTAGTTTAAAACTCTGGAGGATAATACAGACTAGGGAAAGACTCCACAAATGCTTAAAAAGAGAAAAACAAACTCCAACTTCAGGCAGGATATTTTATTCCCAGATCTGTTGTTCTAGAACCCTCACCTAATTCAGTCCCACATACATAAGGAGTTGTACAGATGCAGCACAGCCTGGGTCCCTCCTGATGTGGATGTATATTATAAATAGAGCTACTCAAAGCAGTGAGTTAGAACCCCATGCATTTCTAGGCACAAAGTCCCAAGTCTTCAAAGATCTTGAGCAGAACACAAAATACTGAGGAATGTCAGATAAAATAGGGATCCCAGGGGAATAAGAGAGAGAGAGAGAGAGAGAGAGAGAGACTGTGGCAGAAATGTTGACAGGAGGTGCACACATTGTATCTAAACTCAGTTCTCTGGGAAACCTAAATGCAAAAAAAAAGTCTTTTCTGGATTGTCCCACCTTTCTGGACTGCTCCTCTCTGTGTCACAGGGGAAGGGTACACTAAAGTGTACCAGAAGCAAAAAAGCCTCAGATGACAAAAGGAAAGGTAACTGATTTGATGTAAGACAGAACAAGTCCCCAAACTGAAAAGTGTAAGGAAAGGGGAAATGAGTGAGTGATAGAACTTAAACAAATCATAGGAGATGGGAAGAAAATCTTGCAAAAAACAAGAAGAACAGATCAAGATTCATGGAAAAGGAACAGAGGAAAGGAAGCTTTCTCCTGGAGGTGGAAAAATTGCACAAAAAGTGCAATAGTAAAAATTGTGTAGATTAACCAGGACATGAAAGAGATAAAGAAGAACAGAGAAAATGTGAAAACTTTAACACTGGCCACCTGAAATGTCCAGAATAAATTGGACCAAGCATCAGAAAAGAGCCTTAAATAGCCAATAACCAAAAAGCCTTAAAGAAGAGGAAGAAACTGACTTTTTGAGTTAACACCTCAAAATAATCAGAGACCTAGCATCAGCAAAAGTTGCAAGCCTTACTAAGAAAAAAGAAAGGTGCAGTTCACCCAGGGGAAATTTCATGAAAACGTCAACATAGAAACAGAATTGAAAAAACTAATCAAAGAAATTGAAGTAAATCTCTGAAATAAATGTAAGGAAATGAAGGAAAATATGGATACAGAGCTAAATGATATTAATAAGATAATATGTGGACATAAGGAATAATTTGAAAGTTGAGATAGAAACACAACAGAAATTATGGGGATGGAAATCATAATGGAGATAAAAATACATGACAGGCATAGAAGAGCAGATTTGAATAGGTGGAAGAAGGAATCAGTGAACTAGAAGCCAGGGAAATCAAAATCATACAGTTCAAAGAACAGAAAGAGAAAAGATTGAAAAATTAAGCAGGGATCTCAGGACTTGAGTGACAGTTTGAAGCATCAAATCATATGCACCAATGCTGTCTCAGAAGACAAAGCGAAGGGAAAAGGAGCAGAAAGAATATTTGAGGACATAATGGCTGAACAGTCCCCAACTCTTATGAAAGACATAAACACACATTTCCAAGAAGTTCAACATACTCTAAAAAGAATAAGTCTTAATAAACCTACTTTAAGAACCTTAAAAACAAGGGATAGTTAAAAAGGTTCACAGATAAATAGAATTTGACAGAGTTTGTCAACAAAAGACCTAACCTACAAGAATTATTAAAGGGAATTCTGCAGGCTGAAAGGAAAAGACAGGAAAAAGTGGCTTGGAATAGTGTAAAGAAATGAAGAACATTAGTAAAGGTAATTGAAAGGGTGAATGCAAAACCCAATAGTATTGTATCCTCAATATACAACTATGCTCTTTAATTACTGTTAAGAATCAGAATACTATTGAACAAGAGAAAGGTATATTTCCTAATAATGGGCATGCAATATATAAAGAGGCAATTTGGGAAAAAATTATCTGAAGAGGGGAAATTGGAATATGGAAGCATAGAATATGTATGCATTGAAGGTAAATTGGTATCTTTTCAAAATAGTAGCTTTTATTCATAGGATGTATAACGCAAACCCCAGACAAAATACAAAGGAAGTATACATCACAAAAGATCAAGTATACAGAAAAGCAAGATGAAATAAAGGAAAAGAGAGACAAAAATATATGATATATGAAAACTATGGGCAAGAAAGCTTAAGAAAATGTTCCCTTTAGAGTAATAATACTGAATATTAATAGATTAAATTCTCTAAAGACACAGATTGGCAGAAGGAATATAAAGCAGGATCCAATTATATATTGCTTACAAGAAACTCACCTTAGACACAAAAACGTAAATAGATTGAAAGTGAAAGGATGGAAAATGTATTACATGTAAAAGTTATCAAAATAGAGCATTGGTAGATATACTAATATCAGACTAAATAGACTTTAAATCAGAAGCTGCTAAATGAGATCAGGAAGGATCCTGTATATTAATAAAGAATCAATCAACCAAGAAGAAAGAGCAATAATAAATATTCATGTACCTAAATATTTGGTTCCCCAAAATACATGAAGCAAACACTGACAAAACAGAGAGGAGAAATAGAAACCTCCACAATAATTGTCACAAATGTAATACACCACTTTCATCAATAGAATATCAAGACAGAAGATCATTGAGGAAACAGAGAAATTAAGTTATATTATAAATAAACTAGACCTAATAATCATATGCAGAACATTGCACCCCAAAACAGCAGGATATGTATTTTTCCAATTTGCAGATGAATCTCTGTTCAAGTTAGACTACATGTTGGGTTACACAAGAATCTCAGTAAATATAAAAACATTGGAATTGTTTGAAATTGTAAAGCACATTCTCTGACCATAATGGAATGAAAGTAGGAATCAGTAACATGTGGAGAACTGTTAAACTCACAAATGTATGGAAGTTAGACAACACACTCTTAAACCTCAGTGCGTCAAAGAAGAAATTGCAAGAGAAATCAATAAATATTTTGAGACAAAGGTCATTGAGAACACAACATGCAGTGAAGGTACTGATGAGAGGGAATGTGGTGTTAATGCTTAAATTTTTACAGATTATCTATTTGGTTTCATTGTAAAGTTTGGAAATGGATGGTGGTGATGGCAGCACATTACTGTGAGTGCAATTAACAGCAATTATATATATGAATGTGGTTGAAAGGGGAAATTTTAGGCCATATATATGATACTGGAATGAAAATAGTCCTATGAAATATAGGACTGAACAACACAATGAACTGTATTTTAATTAATGGACTAAAGTTAAGAGGACAATTATAAATTTTCTTTTAGGAATTACAGTTAATGTACCATACTAATGCAAGTTGTTAATAATAGGGTGGTACATTGAAAAAAATGTACTTAAATTTAAAATATGGACTGTAGTTAATAAGACAATTATGATATTCTTTCTCAACTGTAACAAAGGCACTAAACTAATGCAAAGAGAAAATAAGGGTTGGAGTTTATGACAACAATGTATTTTTACATAATTTTTCTGTAAACCAACAACACATCTAATTAAAAAAAAAAAGAAATAAAAAATAAATATAAAATTCAGGTCCCAAAGACCATGTAGCTATACCTTATAATTTTTTTCAAATTAAATAGAATAATGATATGGACTGGATGCTCCTAATTATGATGAAGAACATGTTGAAATTTAAAGAGATCAGAGCTTCAATTTCTCACAGCCAATCTTCATAAACACATGCGAGTTTCTATATCTTCCCTGAAAAAACACATGCCTCCTGTAACCATAGAACTGATATTTCTGAAAAGCAGCACAGACTCTCATACACAAGTGACTAGTGACTCAATTGCAGAAAAAAGAATTCCAAAGCTTTCTGATATATGCAGTTAAAGTGAAGGCATTCATTGAGAAGTAATGCAATGGTAAAAATTTGAATGGGAACCTAGGGCTTCTCCTGATTAAACTGGGGCTCAGAACGCTGAAATTCTTCTGAGTCATTTTGCCTGTAGAATCAGTCCTTTCACTCCCCCCGCCCGAGGAGGTTAACCCTGCTTAATCCTGAAGAAACTGTAATAGCTTCAATTGAAGGAGATACATGGCAAGGCTTTGTAGATTCTCTTCAGGAACTACCCTAAAACAAACATCTTGCTTCTAGAACCATAATTAAATTTAAGTCCCATTTAGTTCCAAAGGGTGGCATACAAAATTTAAACCATAATGAAGTGTGCTATGCTCCATATGAACAAAATTATTGTTCCAAACTTACATTTAGAGATATGGGGAATGTGTTTGTGACAATGACTATTAAGGGTGTGATATAAATTGGAAGGAACTTTAAGTCAATCATGCTTAAATTTTGGACATACTGAGATGCTGCTACATCCAATAGAATTGCTGAAATGAAGAAGAATGACAATACCTAACATTGTTGCTAATGTGGATTAACTAAGTTGCCAGCATTGCTGGTGATAATGCAAAATTGAATACCTGCTTTTGAAAAATAGATTATCTGAAAGGTAATCATACATTTAATAAGAAAAGTAAGAACATGTGATCACTAAAAGGAGGGTAATAGTAGCCTTAGTCATAAGAGATTCAAACAAAAAATGGCATACATGTCAAAGAAAAAATATGTAAAAAGAATTGTGATATATCCATAGAATAGAATAGCACTAAGTAAAATAAAAATAATATAATGATAAATTCAAAAATATCAAGAGTTTAGGTATAGATTATTATGTATATGTTGTATACATGTACAGAATTTTATTTC
>JAKSZT010054033.1:301305-330698 GCA_026826555.1 Tolypeutes matacus
GTTATTGCATTTATTTGCTAAGTTTGGCTTAGAGAAAGGCCACATTTGAATAACAAGGAGGTTTTCAGGAAGTAACTCTTAGGCAATAGTTATTGTTACACAAAGTTTCAGTTTTACAAGAATAAGGTTCATAGTTCCCTGTATTAATAATGAGGGATGACATAATGATCTGTTTTCTTATATTAGGTACTCCCTAACTATTCAAGAGATTCTTGATTTTTATTTGAGAATGTAGCAGGACTCCTAAGGATGGGAGTTTAATATTTTCTTGTTCATTTTGTATGTCTCCACCCACTGAGATAACATGACATAATGAACACATTCATGTTTCATATAACCATACCCCAGATACACTCTTTCCCACACATCCCCTCGCCTCCAACACATTAAGACAGTGACCTTCCCTTGCCAGTTTTGTCAAAACAACATTCCCAAAATTGTATTTTCAACCACAGTCTTCCATCTCCCCAGAAATCATCTGTTCCTTCCTCTAGACCTCTCCCAAGTTGCATGGATATTACAAACCACCCCTAAAACACGGCTCCTCTCATGCTCCAGCACCATTGACCCCATTCACATCCATGTTCTAACATCATGGCATCCACTGCCAAACCACCCTGTCCCATCTTATCATAGGTTCTGTACAGATTGAGCACCAGCTCACCACTCTTTACTCCCTTTCTTTTACCTCGTAAACTATCTTCCAGACTATCTCTCTTTGAGTCTGCTCAAGATCCTTAGCTCATATCAATGAGGTCATGCAATATGTGTCATTTAGGGACTGGCTTACTTCACTCAAAATAAAGTCTTCAAGATTCATCCATGTTGTCACATGTGTCCAAACTTCATTCTTTCTTACAGATGCATAATATTCCACTGTATGAATATACCATATTTTGCTTATCCATTCATCTCTTTATGGACACTTGGATTGCTTCCATCTTTTGGCAAAAGTGAAATAATACTGCTATGAACTTCAGTATGCATGTATCTGTTCATGTCCCTGCTTTCAATTCTTCTGGGTTTATACCCAGCATCGGTATTGATAAATCATCTGGCAATTTTTATATTTATTTAGCTTCCTGGGAAACAGGCAAATCATACTCCACAATGACTACACCATTCTGCATTCCCAACAGCAATGAATGAGTGTTGTCATTCCTCTACATCCTTTCCAACACGTGTAGCTTTCTATTTTTTCAATTATAGCCAGTCCAATAGGGGTAAGATGATATCTCATTGTAGATTTCTTGATTTTCATTTCCCTCATAGCTAGTCATGATGAGCATCTTTTCATGTGCTTTTTAGCCATTAATATTTCTTCTTTGGAAAAGTATCTATTCAAATCTCTTGCCCATTGTTTAAATGGGCTGTTTCTGTTTATCTTTTGAGATGTAGTATTTCTTTATATATGCTGGATATGAGACCCTTATCAAATATAGAGTTAACAAATATTTTCTCCAATTGTGTATACTGTCCTTTCACTTTATTGACAAACTCCTTTGAAGCACAAAATATTTTAACTTTGAGAAGGTCCCACTTATCTATTTGTTGTTCTTTCCTTGCTCCTGCTTTTGGTGTAAAGTTTATTAAACCATTGTCTACTACAAGATCTCAAAGATCTTCTAGTAGCTTTATGGTCTTGGCTCTTATATTTAAGTCTTTTAACCATCTTGAGTTAATTTTTGTATAGAGTGTGAGATGGTGATCTTCTTCCATTCTTTTGGTTATGGATTTCTAGTTGCCCCTGCACCATTTGTTGAAGAGGCCATTTTGTCCCATTGAGTGAGTACTCTGGCCTTGTCAAAAATCTGTTGGCCACATATGTGTGGGTCTAATTCAGACTTCTCATTTTGGTTCCATTGGTCAGTATGACTATCCTTATTGCAAAACCATGCAACTTTGACCACTGTAGTATCTGTAATATGTTTTAAAGTCAGGCAGTGTGATTCCTCCAATTTCCTTTTTCTTTTTCAATATATTTGGTTATTCAGGGACCCTTGTCCTTCCAAATAAATTTTATAATTAACTTTTCCAATTCAGTAAAAAAAAATGCTTTTTTAACTTTTATGGGGATTGTATTAAATATGTAAACAATTTGGGTAAGATAGACATATTATTATATTTAGTCTTCCAATCCATGAACATGGAACATTCTTCTATTTAGTTAGGTCTTTTTAGATTGATTTATTTTACAATGTTGTGTAGTTTTCTGTGTACATGTCCTTATATCCTTACTTAAGTTTATCCCTAGATATTTGAATTCTTTTAGTTGCAATTGTAAATGGAATGTTTTTCTCGATTTCCTCTTCAGGTTCCTCTTTATTAATGTATATAAATGTCACTGATATTTGCATGTTGATCTTATATCCTGCCATTTTACTGAACTCGTTTATCAGCTCTAGAAGATTTGTTGAAGATTTTTCAGGGTTTTCTATGTATAGGATCATATCTGCAGAGAGTGGAATTTTTACTTCTTTCCAATTCAGATGCCTTTTTAATATTTTTCTTGCCTACGTGCTTGCGCAAGTACTTCCAACACAATGTTACATACCAGCAGTGACAGTGGGCATCCTTGTCTTGTTCCAGCTCTTACAGGGAAAGCTTTTAGCATTTTTCCATTAAGTATTATGTTAGCAGTGAGGTTTTAATATATACCCCTTATAATTTTGAGGATGCTTCCATCTACTTCTATCTTTTGAATTGTTTTTATCAAGAAAATATGCTGTTTCTTGTCAAATGGTTTTAATGCATCAATAGAGATGATCCCTCCAAGATGCCTCCAATGCATATATTTGTGTGTTTCATGTTGTCATTCATTTCCCTGAGTTCCTGCTTAATTACTTCTAATTTTTATCTATCTATTCTACTATCTGTGAGATTTCTGGTGTCCTATCTTCAACGCCACTGATTCATTTCTTTGCTTGTGTAAATCTGCTGTTATGTGCTTCCAGTGTATTTTTAACTTCTTACATTTGATTTTCATCACGATAAGACTTGTTATCTTTTTAATGTATGTTTATGATTTCTTCTCTATGTTCCTCCAGTGTTTTATTAATATCCTTTATCTCT
This sequence comes from Tolypeutes matacus, assembly GCA_026826555.1. Lineage (NCBI taxonomy): Eukaryota > Metazoa > Chordata > Mammalia > Cingulata > Chlamyphoridae > Tolypeutes > Tolypeutes matacus. Next base: position 304,378 of record JAKSZT010054033.1, read on the forward strand.
TCCTTCACTTCATCAGGTTGATTCAGGATATTATTTTTTTGGATATCATTCATTAGTTCTTCCACATTCTGCATCTTCTCTTGCTTTTTAGTTTGTTCATTAGACTGGGTGATGGATCCCTGTTTCTTAGTATGGCTTGTAATTTTTTGCTGTTTTCTGGGCATCTGTTTATGTTGATGTGCTTACTAAGTTGATTATCTTCTATTTCTAGACTAGGGTTTTATTTCATTTTTGTGTGTAAGTGCTCTCTTTGGCACTTGGTGCCACATACTCTATATTCTTGTAATTGTCTGTGTTCCTCTGAAAAAATATTAAGAATTAAAGGAAATAAAAAGAAAGAAGAGAAAAATAATAGTAAGAAGAAAAAGATGGAAAAAGAACCATAAGAGAGATAGTAAAAAAGTATTGAGAGAAAAGTCATAAAAAAATGAAATGAATAAGAATTAAAAAGGTAGAAGGAAAAAATAAAATAATATAAAAGACCAGAGAGATGAGAAGAACTCAAATGCAGAACAAACAAGAAAATGTGGAACAAAAGAAAAGAAATGAAGAGGGAAAAATGAATGAAAGAAAAAAAAGTAATAAAGTAAGGAGAAAAAAAAAAACAGAGAAATAAAAAACAAAGTAAAAAACAGGCTTCCCTCTCAGGACACTAGCAAACTTCTCAGGCTACTGGTGCTCACCAGTTAATCACCCTGTGGTCCACCCTCTTCAGGTAAGGTAGCCAGATGACAAAAAATAAAAAATAAATAAAATAAAAATAATATCATATAAATAACAATCTCAGTCTAAGTTCCCTGTCAGGAGTCTACTTGTCCTGCAGCTCCCTCCTCCCCGAGGGAGCAGGCTGGGTGCCTGACAACTGGCTGGTTCACTCTCTGGATCCTTTCTCTCCTGGATTAGTTGGGCACTTGACAGCTCACTGGCTGCCTTTCCCCACCCCTCTTTCCTTCAGGTCAGTTGTGCATCAGATGGCTTGAGGCTGCCTGTCCCTGTCCTCTGTCCCTTATGCCAGTTGGACGTCTAGAAGCTCATGGCTGCCTCTCCCAGCTCCAGCTATCCAGCCAAATCACTTCCCTCACTTCCTTCCCTGAGCCAACTGGACACTGTCTTGCCTGCCCTATCTCCCTTGGCTTCCCATCTCTCCTGGTCAACTGTGTTCCTCCCCTCCAGCTGCCCTCTCAAATTACCCCTGTCATCCCACAGCTTCCCTTCTGCCAGATAAACCTGCCTATCTTCCTGCAGTTTCTTGAGGAGTGCATCCATCTTTGATCTGTTAGGCCTATATCTTTTTTTTTTTTTTTCTTTTTTGATAGGCCTATACTTTTTAATCAAAGAAATGGTTCCAACTTCAGTGCAGATACACCTTAGTTATGAGATGAAATACTTTCTGATAAATTTCTCAAATATAAATTAAATACCCTTAATGTTTATATTTATGAACTTAAATTTTGAATTAAAGATACATGGTTTCAAATGTTAGCTCCAAAACTTGGAAGAATAGTGAGATCTAATTGTAACATTTCATTTTCCTCAAAATATTTCATAATTTATTCAAGGTTTGAAGAATGTTTGCATTTTTCCAATTCCTTTACACTTTAAACATAGCCAGTAATTTAATTTTCTTGTATAATGAACATATCATGCTACATCCTTATTGTCTGTAAAATTGGGAAACACACCCCTTCACAATCTTTCTACTAAACATACAGTGCTGAATCCGGCCAATCTCCCACTGCAGAGATGTTCTGAATATATACCGTAGTTGATTAATAGATCACATTCTTAGTGTATTTTTCAGATACAGATTTTTAATTTTTGTTAAATGAATTATTTCTGTCCAAAGAAAACATAAACTCCTTCAAGAGAAACCCCACCTACAAAATCCATGGGTTTTGTTTCATTCTATTGATCTGATGGAAAATCAATAAATAACATTACAAAATGTTTATATTAGGTATTATTCAGTCTCATAAATTTCAAGTAAGACATTGACTACCCAGTCTAACATGGTCTTTTATACATTCATTTAATTTTCTTTCTATAGTATCAACTTAGGATCAGTGAAGGTCCTCTTTTCTTTTTATTTCCACATTTTTCAATTTATTTTTTAAGTTACTTTGAGTACATAAATATTACAGAGAATATATAGGGGATTCCCATATGCCCTGCTTCCCATACCACCCACATTTTCCCACATTAGCAACATCTTTCATCAGTATGGTACATTTATTGAAACTGATAAAACACATTTTGGAGCATTGCCACTAAGCATGGATTATAGTTTACATTGTAGTTTACAACTACAGTGAGTGTAAACTACAATGTAAACTATATTGACTCTGTAGGTTATGGCTGGATATATAATGGCCTGTATCTGTTGATGTAATGTCATTCAGGATGATTCTCAAGTCCCAAAAATGCCCCCGTTACATCTATTTTTCCCACTCCTTAACCCCAGAGCATCATGGATCACTGCCTCCACAACAATGGTATTTCTTACATTGCTATAATCACAATAAGTCTATCGTATAATATTAGTAAGTTTATTTTAGTACATAGTTTGTTTCCCAATCCTGAGAACTCTGGGATGGTGATGCTCACTCCATCATTTATTGAGAGGGTCTTTGATCCCATACATCTGATGGATGGGACTCTCTTGCTTGCATTTGTAGGCATTCTTGGTTCCTTGGTATGTTGTTTGTACATCTTCTCCTCCCCGTTAGTTGTCCTGGGTGAGTCCATTGAACTGGAGAGTAGTTGTTGCAACTCCATTGAGATTCAGGACTCAATTGGCACATGGACAGCCCAAAGATTTAAGTCTCTTGGATGTTCACTTACCAACTCTAGTACTAATTATGGGTTCCCATAGAAGGGAAAGCACTGCTGAGTCTAGCTCTGTCACACTGGGGAGCATAAATACTAGATTAGGCTCACTGGCAAGAAGCCAAATTCCTGAGCCATCTGCCCTGTCTACAGTGTCTGGATGTCTCCATATCCCTGAGGCACTTCACTATTTGGGGTAGTATCTACTTTGGCTGTCAAAGAGATCCTGTTGAGTTGTACATCTGGGATGGCCCCCTGACTCACTTTGAAGTCTCTTAGCCATACAAACTCATTTGTCTTTAGCTTTCCCCCCTTTTGGTCAAGGTGTTTTAATTTTTCCAGATGCATTGCTTGTTGGTACATGGTAGCATTCTCTTGGTGCCAGGGAGGCTAATTCCCCAGAGTCATGTTACACATTGGGGGGAAGTTATGGCTTTTACATGCTGAGTTTGGCTTAGAGAGAGGCCACATTTGAGCAAGGAGGAGGCTCCCAGTAAATAACTCTTAGGCACCCTGTGTCACTAGGCTGTTTCAATTTCAAGAGGAAAGGCTCATAAGCATAGTCATCAATATCAAGTGTCCTTCAATGGACCATCCTTCTTCATAAGTCATTGTCCCTGTACTTAAGGCATTCTTGTTGTTCCATTAGAGAATGTGGCAGAGCACCCTCAGATGTGAATTTGATATTCTGTTGGTTATTGTGTGACTCTCCACCCACCGTGACAATATTCCATGAACACATTTATATGCCTTATATGAATACCCAAGTAAACTTTCTCCAATGTATCCCCCCTCAAAGACACCCAACACCAATCATCCTCCCCTGCCACAGTTGTAGCCCTTCTGTGATCTAAAACCTCTTCAATAATGAACCCAATAAAATAGCAACATGCAATTAATAAGAAAATTAAATAATAATGATAGTTATATATATATAAGAAGTAAAACACAGAAAAAATTAATATAAAGTAAAAGTTAAATAATATTTTTTAAAAAATTGAAATATTAAAAATAATGAAAAAGTATTTAAAGAAAAAAAAACTTTTTTTTTTTTTTTTGCATTTTACCTTTCATCACTGTAAGACTGTTGTCCTTTATATATAGTGACATTTTCTTCCATTTATTCCTCCTGTGTCTAACTTTTTTTTTCATTTTTTCTTCAACAAAGTTTTAGGTCACAGTATAATCACATACAGAATACAGGAGATTCCCATATACTCAACATCTCCCCCCTTTCCCCCTTTCCCCCATCAATAACATTATACATGTGGATGGTACATTTGTTACAGTTGATGCACAAATATTGAAACATAGCTACTAACCATCGTCAATGGTTCACATTATGGTTTACAATCTGGACCATATACTTTTATAAAATCTGATAAAATTTAACATGTCCTGTATCCATCATTTCAAGATAATGCAAAAGATTTACATCACCCTCAAAATGCCCCCTGCTCCATCTATTTTATTCCTTGCTCTCCCTCCCCTTTGTGCCCATGGCAACCACCAGGCTTCACTCCTTGAAGGACAAATTTCACAGTTACTTGCGTCTTCACTGAGGGATTGACACACTGGTCTGTTCTCCCCTATTAGAACCTGCCGATGCTCTCAAGTGACTCCCATCCCTGTTTGAGAACATAGTGGGCCTCCCTAGGATGAAAGTCTAACATCTTCCCCCTCATTATGTGAATCTCTACCCACTGATGCAACACACTATGGCAAAATGATAACCCACACACTCCATAGAAGCCTGCCCCAGGTGTGCCCTGGCCTGAATGCCCCAATCCAAGAGCCTAAACCAGTAACATTTCCTTGACATATTGCCAAATGAGCACTTTCAACATTGTAATTTCAACCACATAGCCACCACTACTCAGTGTTTACCTGCTCCCTCCCCCAACCCTCCCCCCAATTCCATGGACCATACAACCACTCTCCCCACCCTACCTCCTTGTCAAACCTGCACCAACCAACCCAATTTTATCACTATACCTTGACATAACACTTCATTGCACAACTATACACTTCCACCTTGTCATAGATTTTGCACGTATGGGCATTGGCTCACAACCTTCTTCTCCCTTTCTATTTCCTGTAAACCTATCTTCCAGACAATAGCTCTGTGAGACTGTTCAGTTTGCTTAATTTAAATCAGTGAGATTATGTAATATTTGTCCTTCAATGCATGGCATGCTTCACTCAACATAAGGTCCACAAACTTCTTCCATGTTATCCTTTGTGTTAGTATTGTATTCTTCTTTGTAATATTACAAATGAGTAATATCCCATTGTATATGTGTACCACATTTTGTTTATCCATTCATCAGTTGATGGGCATTTGGGTTGATTCCAACATTTGGCAATAATGAATAATGCTGCTATGAACATTGGTGTGCATATATCAGTTCGTGTCCTTGCTTTCAATTCTTCTGGGTATATACCCAGCAGTGGAATTGTTGGATCACATGGCAGATCTATAATTAGTTTTTTGAGGAACCACCAAACTGTCCTCCACAATGGCTGCACCATTCTACAATCCCACCAGCGGTAGATGAGGGTTCTTGTTCTTCTGCATCCTATACAACACTTACAGTCTTCTGTTTTTTTAGTAGCCGCTAGTCTAACGGGTGTAAGATGGTATCTCATAGATTTTATTTGCATTTCCCTAATAGCTATTGATTTTGAGCATCTTTTCATGTGCTTTTTAGCCATTTTATTTCTTCTTTAGAGAAGTGTCTATTCAAATCATTTTTTAAATGGGTTCTTTGTCTTTTTATTGTCAAGGTGTAGGATTTCTTTATATATGATAGATAATAGACTCCTATCAGATATATGGTTAGCAAATGTGTTCTCACATTGGGTAGGCTGCCTTTTCACTTTCTTGACAAACTCTTTTGAAGTACAAAAGTTTTTTATTTTGAGGAGATCCCATTTATCTAATTTTTCTTTCACTGCTGGTGCTTTGGCTGTGAAGTTCATGAAATCACTTCCTACTACAATGTCCTGTAGATGGATCTGTATATTATCTTCCAAGGTCCTTATGGTCCTAGTCCTTATATTTAGATCTTTGATCCATCTTGAGCTGATTTTTGTATAAATTGTGAGACGGTGCTCCTTTCTCATTATTTTAGATATGGATGTCCAGTTCTCCAAGTACCATTAGTTGAAGAGACCTTTTCTCCCAGTTGAGTGGGCTTGATGACTGTATATGCAAGGATCTATAACAGAACTCTCAATTCAGTTCCAATGGTGAGTATGTCTGTCATTGTGCCAATACCATGCAGTTTTGACCACTGTACCTTTTTAGTAAGTTTAAAGTCAAATAGTGTGATTCCTCCAATTTCATTTTTCTTTTTCAATATGTCTTTGGCTATTTAGGGCCTCTTGCCCTTCCAAATAAATTTCATAGTTAGTTTTTCAAATTCAGTAATAAATGCTATGTTGATATTTATTGGGATTGTGTTAAATCTTATAGATTAGTTTAGGTATGATAGAAATCTTAATGATGTTTACTCTTCCTATCCATGAACAGGGAATATTCTTCCTTTTACTTAAGTCTTCTTTGATTTCCCTTAAGAGTGTTGTGTAGTTTTATGCATATAAGTTATTTACATCTTTAGCTAAATTTATGGCTATGTATTTGATTCTTTTAGTTGCTACTGTAAATGGGATTTTTTTCCCGATTTCATCCTCAGATTGCTCATTATTGGTGTAAAGATAAATTGTGAATTTTTGTGTAATGATCTTAAAATCTGTGACTTTACTGAGCTTATTTATAAGCTCTAGAAGATTTGCTGTAGATTTCCCAGGGCTTTCTATGTATAAGATCATGTCATCTGCAAATAGTGAAATTTTTACTTCTTCCTTTACAATTTAGATGCCTTTTATAACTTTTTCTTGCTTAAGTGCTTGAGCAAGTACTTCTAACACAAAGTTAAATAGGAGCAGTTATAGTGGACATCCTTGTCTAGTTCCTGATTTTAGAGGGAAAGCTTTTAGGATTTCGCCATTGTATATGATGTTCGCTGTGGATTTTTCATATGTCCCTTTCATCATTTTGAGGAAGTTTCTTTCTATCACTATCTTTAGCAGTGTTTTTATCAGGAAAGGATGCTGTATTTTGTCAAATGCTTTTTCTGCATCTATAGAGATGATAATGTGACTTTTTTTCTTTCAATCTATCTTTGTAGTGTATAACATTGATTGATTTTCTTATATTGAGCCATCCTTACATACGAGGAATGAAGCCCACTTGGTCATGGTGTAAAATTCATTTGATGTGTTGTTGAATATGATTAATAAATATTTTGTTTAGGGTTTTAGCATCTAGGTTTATTAGAAAGATTGGTCTATAGTTTTCCCTTCTTGTAATGTTTTTGTTTGTCTTTGGTATTAGGGTGATGTTGGTATAATAGTATGAATTGGGCAATGTTCCTTCCACTTCTATTTTTTGGAAGAGTTTAAACAAGATTGGTGTTAGTTGTTTCCAGAATATTTGGTGGAATTCATCTCTCAAGCCATCTTGTCCTGGGCTCTCTTTGTTGGGAGGTTTTTGATGACTGATTGTACCTCACTACTTGTGATTGGTCTGTTGAGCTCATCAATATCTTCTTTCATCAATGTATGTTGCTGTGTGATTCTAGGAATTTTTCCATTTCCCCTAAATTATCCATCTTGTTGGCATATAATTTTTCAAAATACCCTCCTATGATACTCTTTATTTCTGTGGGGTCAGCAGTCATATCCCCTTCCTCATTTCTTATTATGCATATTTCCATCTTTTCTTTTTTTTTTTTTTGTTAGCATAGCTAGTGGTTTGTCAATTTCATTGCTCTTATCAAAGAACCAGCTTTTGGTTTTGTTTATTTTTTCTATTGCATTCTTAGTATCGATTTCATTTAGTTCTGCTCTAATCTTTTTTGTTTCCTTCCTTCTACTTCCTTTGGGGTTAGTTTGTTGTTGTTTTCTAATTCCATCAGGTGTGACATTAGGTCTTTGATTTTAGCTCTTTCTTCTTCTTTGATATATGCATATATGACAATGAATTTCCTTCTCAGTACACCTTTTGCTGCATCCCATAGGTTTTGATGTTTTCTTGTCATTTTCACTTATTTCAATGTAGTTACTGATTTCTTTTGCAATTTCCTGCTTTACCCACGTTTGTATAAGAGTGTGTTGTGTAACTTCCATATTTTTGTGCCTAATCTGGTTCTCTGGCCCTTACTGATTTCCAGCTCCATTCCATTGTCATCAAAGAAATTACTTTGTATAGTTTCATTCTTTATGAATTCATTGAGAGTTTGTTCTGTGGCCTAGCATGTGGTCTATTTTGGAGAATGTTCCATGTGCACTCGAGAAGAATGTATATCTCACTGTATTTAGGTGTAGTGTTCTGCAGATGTCTGTTAGGTCCAGCTCCTCTAATGTATTATTCAAAGTCTTTATTTATTGATTCTCTGTGGACATGTTTGGTCTAATGATGATAATGGTGCATTAAATTCCCCCACTTTAATTGTTGAGGCATCTACTTCTCCACTTACTTTTTCCAGTGTTTGCCTCATGTATTTTGAGGCACCCTGGTTAGGTCCATAAATGTTTTAAGATTGTTCTTTCTTCTTGAACGATTACCCCTTTTATTAATATGTAGTGTCTGCCTTTGTCTCTTAAAACAGTTTTGCATTTAAAGTCTATTTTGTTTTATAGTAATATAACTACTCCTGCCCTTTTTTTGTTATTGTTTGCTTTTAAAATTGTTTTCCAACCATTCACTTTCAGCCTTCTTGAATCCCTGGGTCTAAGGTGGGTTTCTTGTAGACAGCATATAGATGATTAATATTTCCTCATCCACTCTGCCAGGCTGTATCTCTTGACTGGTGAGTTTAGTCCATTAACATTCACTGTTATTATTGTTATGGAATTACTTTGATTAATCTTATTTTCTTTGGGTTTATGTATTTCATATAGTTTTTATTACTCTTTTTAATTCTTAGTTCTTACACTCTCCTCCAACTCTTTCTCTCCTGTGTTTTCTATTCAACCTGCAGAATTCCCTTTATTATTTTTTGAAGTGCATTTTTCTTATTAATATATTCTCTTAGATTCTATTTGTCTGTGAATATTTGAACTTTCCCTCTTTTATGAATGCCAGTTTTGCTTCATACAGTATTCTTGGCTGGAAGAATTTTTCTTTTAGCATCTTGACTATGTCATACCACTGCTTTCTTGCCTCCATGGTTTCAGATGAGAAATCAGCACTTAATCTTATTGAGCTTCCTTTGTATGTGACGGTTCTCTTTTCTCTTGCTGCTTTCAGTATTTTCTCTTTGTCTTGAGCATTGGACAATTTGACAAGTATATATCTTAGAGTAGGCCTGTTGAGATATATACTGTTTGGGGTTCACTGCACTTCTTGGATATGTACCTTCATCTCCTTCAATAAGGTTGGGAAGTTTTCAGCCATTATTTCCTCCAACACTCCTACTGTCCCCTTTCCCTTCTTATCTCCCTCTGGGATGCCTATAATGCATATGTTTGTGAGTTTCATGTTGTTGTTCAACTCCCTAAGTCCCTGCTAGTTTTTCATATCTTTTTATCTATCTGTTTTATTATCTGTTTGAATTCAGATGTAATGTCTTCCACATAGCTAATTCTTTCCTTTGCCTGTTCAAATCTGCTGTTGTGTGCTTCCATTTTATTTTTTATTTCTTGGATTGTGCCATTCATCACCATCATATGTGTTATCTTTTTATGTATGTTTACAATTTCTTCAATATGTTCTCCTAGTGTATTCTTAATGTCCTAAATCTCTTCCTTCATCTCATTAAGTTGATTCATGATATTTGTTTGGAAAGCTCTGATTAGTGGTTCCATTTTCTGCATCTCCTCTTGGTTTTTAGTTTGCTCATTAGGCTGGGCCACATTTTCCTGTTTATTAGTATGGCTTGTACTTTTTGTTGGTATATAATCATCTTTTTATCTTGGTGTGTTAATTAAGTTGATTGGCTTCTCTCTGTGCTCTATGGTTTTATTTTGTTGTTTTTGAGTGTGTCAAGGTTTCACTTTGACACTTTGTTCCTCTTATTCTAATTCTTTGCTGTTTTCTATGTTCTCTTGAAATAAATGTTAGTACCAGAGAAATAGAAGAGAAAGGATGAGAAAATGAGTAATAGTAGTGATAATAGTGAAAGATAAGAGAGGGACCTTTCAAGATGTAGGCATTGAATAACTAACCTGAGTAAGAAGAATAAGATTAGAAAAGTAGAATAAAATCAATGAAACATGAAACAGGATTGAGAAAAATATAGAATGAATTAAAAGTCCAGAATCATGAGAAGAGGGGAAAAGAAAAAGTAGAAGAGAGAATGAAAGAGGAAAATGTTAAGAAAGTGAAAATAAAACATGGAGAAAGTTGGAGAGAGAGAGAAATAAGTACAAGGAAAATTGAAAACCAAGCCCAAAGAGGTGGAATGAAAGTACAACAACAGAAAACTGAAAACATAAGGATGAAGGAGAGAAAAAATATAGCATAGGTAGAGAAAATTGGGAAACCAAAGAAAGAGAGAAAACACTAACAGACAAACAGAGAAACAAAGAAGAGGGTATACAACAACAACAAATGAGGACATCAGCTATTGATTTTTTTTTTTTTTTTAAGAAGAAGAAGGCAAGAAAAGGATCAAAATGCTAAGATAAACATGGAAACACAGCCTTTTCTCTTGGACCCCAGTGATCTTCTCAGGATGTTTTTAGTCAACAATCAATCACCCTGCAGCCTGTCCTCTGCAAGTTTTAAGCCAGATTTTAGTGAGGAAAATAAGGAAAGTAAAAAAGGAAACTTTTCCTTTTTTTTTTTCTTTAAATAAGAGACCCAATAAAAGCTAATACAAAGAGGATGTCAGTATGTTCCCTGTCATAAAATTTCCCTGGCTGCTTCATAACCTTTTATTGCGTCTCAGAGAGGAGTCAAGGATCAAACCAGAGACCTTGTATATGCTAGGCTGGAGCTCTCCCACTGAGCTAATGTGCTTTCTCAGGTTAGCAAAGCTTTTCAGTAACCTATCAGCCCTTATCCCCTCCCTATTAACTCTCCCTCATTTCTGTTATCAATTCTCTCTTTACCTAGGCTGCTGAGCATGGCAGCCTGCTGGAGGAGATCCCCTTCCCCTCTTCCTGTTGCATCAGGGTGCCTTCCAACATCCAATTGGGGCATGGCTGGCTAAAATAACTACAAAGAGACCACTCTCCACCCTCTCAAACCCCTTATCCTCCCATGGGAGGTTGCCAACACACTCCTTTTGGAGGAGGAAGCCAGTGGCTCCACTTAGGCTGTTTGTCCTGAAGGTGGGGAATAATCACTTCTTTCAGCCACAGGTGGGAGAAACTCAAGATTTTTTCTGACTTCTTTTACTTTCTAGCACCGTCCTAGAAGACCCAGAGCACCCCCATGCTCTCTATATATCTTGAGGTGCTGGCAGTGAGGAAGAAGTCTGTTCTCCTCTTAGTCAGATACTATTGCCAGGAGTTTTACTCTCATCTGATATCTCAGGGATGGGGGAGGGGAGAACTTCCCCGCAACTGGGAGAATCAGTAACTCACGGTTTGCTGTTTCGACTTCCTCCTCTCTGCACCTGAATCTCCTGTTAGTTGTGAAGCAGTGTCCTGGACTGCTGTACCCCAAAGCAGGTCACCAAAGCATCCCTAGACTACCTCTCAGTTGTTTTAATAAGAGCAAAGATATATCTGTCTACACTATCGGCCATGTTCCCACAACCACCCTATCTCCACTCCTAAAATATCATCCTGGGGACATTGTAAATAACCGTTTGAATGAATACATATCCATATGCACTGTCAAACACAAAGACACACAGACACACATACCTTCATAAAGAAATGCAAACATGTGCAGGCATTGCCAGGTACATATCCACTTAGAAAAAAATGGTTCTTCCAACAGTATAACATAGTTGGCAAATACATTTTACCTATTGTGATATCTTTACCTAATATAAATGTTAAATAGGAAGACAAATTCCTAGTGTTAAAAAATCAATAATAAATGTATTTTGGAGATAATTTATTACTTGAGCTTTACCTAATAAAAATTGAATACTTAATTTATATGTATGCATTTCAAATGTCATCTGTCAAAAGTTTAATTTATTAAATCAATCCCTCAATACAGGTTTGTGTTCAAGAATACATTTAGTATTACTGGTTTAGTATTAAGAAACTACTCTCAGTTTGGTGATGACTGTATTAAGTTCTCATATGTTATATCAGTCAGTCTTGGGTTGTATAGTCTATTCTGTGCCATTAAACATTGTGATGGCTCTTATATCAAGGAAAGGATATTATTTTCCTCTGAATTCTTACTGTAATTTATTCCTTTACTGAATTATTCCAAATTATCTATATTCAGTTTTATTGCCTAATGAGAGTTTTAAATCATTTGATTCATTGTATATATTATGAATAAATCTCAAATTAATAGCTTCCAAGAGGTGAAATAAAGATGTAACTTAATAATTTTACTCCTGTGTTCAAAAAGTAGATATCTAGAATGATGCAACTATATCTGTATCATTCACTCACAAACTTTCACTGCTCTCATCATGAATTTCAGCAAAAATGAAGCAATGAATCAAATGGGAGTCTATAAAATCTCAGATTCTACCATTCACTCAACAACAAATTAAAGGAATTTCTTCCTAACATATTGTGACTTCTGTCTTACCTGTACATTTTGGATTTTTGTTAAAAAAAAAAATTGGCAGTAATTAAGTAGGAAATAATTTTATTTGTAAGGGGTGAAGGTACAGAAATCTCTGCCATACACCTTGTGTTCTGTCGTAGACCTCTTCAGATAAAAGAGAAGTGAATTCATACAGTTTCTTTGGGGTTATTAATCCATGGCTTCTATAGTCATTAAGTATGCTTCCAATTTTCCACAGAATTCAGAAATTAAATTTGCTAATAAGAAAGCAAATTAAACTCACAAGAATCAGATAATGTTTGCCCATACCAAATTTTACTAGAAGTTAAAATGATACAGGCTACTGTGAGACAGAGGCAGAGCCTGAATTCTGCAACCACAGTGCAGATGCTCAGGTCTTCCTTACCTGACCAGGATACACAAATGAAGTCCCCAATCATGTATAAGGGATATTATCTTACAAAGAGATAGTTATTTAGGGTCAGGGAACATCTCCATTTTATGCTACAATAATTTCATAGCTGGAAATGAAATGCATCAGCTGGTCATATACATGTATTGGCTAATTCCAGTATCTTTCCCATAAGCCAAATAGAGAAGCCTTGTGTATAACCCTAAATACATTCCATAGAAGAGAATTTCACTTATCTTTTAACTAGAAACCACAATCAGGAAACCTCATTAGAATACTTGTAATAAAGTTCAGACCTGATGATTTCTCCCTGCATGTTGTATCCTCAAGATTGGAATGATTAGCCACAGGACTAGCTGATAAATCTGTTCTTTCTCAGCCATTCATAGGAGTGGGCAGATGCAGATAGATGAGTGTTAAAGTTTTCAGAGCATGGTAGGTATTATATTTCCTCTCATCTAAACAGATGAAAATTGAGGCAAGGACATTTAACATATTATTTAAAAAGTATTTCATCTGTTAAAAAGTTGATAAAGATGCTAGTGTCTCAATGGCATCAAAGAAAATACTCATCAGGTAAAATATGCTATCTTAATATTGGCTCTCCAATTCTTAGAAGGAAAATAAGTTTTGGAGTTTGAACCTACACGTACCCTAGAAAAACATGCTATTAAATCTAATGCATTTCTGTGGCTGTGAACCTATTGTAACTAGGGCATTTTCATGAGATTACTTCACTTAAGGTATCTTTGGACCAGCCAAATAAGGATAGTTATTAATCATATTCTAGAGTTTTTTATAAGTGGAATGAATTCAAACATGAGAGAGAGAAAGCCATAGGAGGCAAGAAGCTGGTTCCAGAAGATAAAGGAGAGATGAGAAGAGACAAACATGTGCCCTGTCATCTGACAAGCTACGGGCCCCAGGATCCGTGGCAGACAGTTCGAGAACACCACGGTCTTCAGCAAGAAAGCATTATCTTGATGATGCCTTGATTTGCAATTTCTTTTCACCTCAAAATATAAGGAAATAAATTCCCATTGATTGAGCCAAACCATTGCATTTGCATTTGCTTGAAAAACCTAGGAAACTTAAATAGATGGTTTGATAAGTTATTCTCATATGTAGAATTTAAAACTAATATTTATTACCTTAGCTAATATTGGAGGCAAAAAGTAAAATTACCAAGTAATCTTATGTTTATAATTGGATTAACATTGCAATAACCAAATATTATCCACATGACTGTATGTGGTATGGGTATTACTTTAGAGTGCCACTATGCAAGGGATATCACATTACACTATTTTTCTTATATCAAACCAAGATGATTCTGAATACTACAAGTTTATATCAGCATGATATAAATCAATTTGCCATTATAATTGGGGTTCCATATTCTAACATTCTAACTTAATGAAAACTCTCTCTGGACAACACAGAAAGTTTGTTGTTGTGGATAAGCTATTATTACTTTTGGTTCCCTAATGAAAGAGATATTTGCCAAGGCTAGGAAGATCTCCTTACTCCAACATATAAAACAAAACAAAACAAAACAAAACAAAACAAAACAAAACATTCTCCCTCATTTCAGGTTGCTCCAATGATTAGATTGTTCTCATTTATCTCTGCAGAACAATGGTTTTCATCCCTTCCCTGCTACTTGATTATTATTTTTTTCTTTGATTAAAACAGTGATGCAGAACTTCCAGAAACCTGGAGGACTAGAGAGCTACAAAGCTCACTTCTCTCCCAGGAAAACAGCTAGAAGGCAGGAAGAATCTGTCTGGAATAACTGTTCTAGGGCTTACGAGACTAGGGGAGGACACACAGCACCCAGAATAGAGAGAGGTGAAGAGAAGGAGACTCTGTGATGAGGATCTGTAAGCAACCAGGGCAGCTGCTGCTGCTGGCACCCAAACTCCACCCTTGGAGCAGAGAGCTTTGTTTCCACTGGCCTGGGTGGGGGGCTACAGACTGAGAGGGCTTCAGGGGCCCAATTCCCCAGGAAAGGGGAGAAGGAGGAACACAGCCAACTGCTGATATGACTTTTGGCCAGCAATATGGTCTGCTGGATCCCACAGTTTACACATTTCCTGGCCAGGTGGATCCACATCATTGTCTCCATCCAGGAAGAGCAGTGTTAAAGATAGCTTCCTTTCTCCAACACCCTCCTTATTGACCAAGAGTGGTTGCTGCCAACTTAGAAGGAACAGAAACCTACCATAGAAAGGGGGGTTTGTGTCAGGGGAGGAGAGTGTCAGAAAGTTTGAATTGTCAGGCTTGGATCAGAATAGCCCACCCAAGTAGGATCTTTCCCAGTCATTGATTCAGCATTGCCCACCCAAGCATGGTTACAGAGAACATATTCCCTCTTGGAACTTAAGCAATGATCACTGCTGAGGACCACCATCTGGTGGCAGCCAAGAAAGTGCACCTGAAGGAATAAAAATTAAAAAGGCTGTTTGGTGACTTTACTGTCATCAAGGCTCTTGAAAACTAGTCTGCACCCCATTAGTGGCAACCTGGCCTTGTTTTAACCAGTTAAACAGGACAAATTTTAAAGTAATAGAATTAGTTGAACCTAAAATCAAAAAATCATGGTAACACAAAATAACCCACTAAAGGCCTAGGCAAGATAAAAACTGCTTATCAAAGTAACCACATCATTATAATCAGATGCCTAGACATTAGCAAATCTCATGAGCCAAACTAAGAAACAGGAAGATATAACTCATTCAAAGAAACAAATCAAAATGCCAGATGAAACACAGGATTTGAGACATCTAATAAATGATGTTCAGACAAATCTTCTAAATCAGTTCAAGAAGTTAAAGGAAAATATGGATAAAGAAATAAAGGACATTAAGAAAACACTGGGTGAGAACAAAGAAGAATAAAACAAAATGAATGGGAATGAAAGACACAATTGGTAAGATGAAAAATACATTACAGGCATACAACAAGAGATTTGAAATGGCATCTGTGGATGCAGAAAAAGCATTCGACAAAATACAGCACTCTTTCCTGACAGGGCAAGATAGAAAAAGAAGGAAACTTTCCGAATATCATAAAGGGTATATATGAAAAACCCAAAGCTAACATCATCTTCAATGGTGAAATCCTAAAAGCCTTCCCTCTGAGATCGGGAACAAGACAAGGATGCCCACTATCACCACTCTTATTTAACATTGTCTTTGAAGGGGGGCATGGTCAGAGTGGGTAGACAATCACTCAGTAAATGAAGGAATTCTGAACTCCCAGCCTGGAGAGCTCTGCCACATTATCCAAGGGAGTAGCAACATTTCCTGAGTGCAGGGGTAGTGTCTGGCAAGGGAGGATGGTCCACTGATGGGTTCTTGGTATTTATGACTAGCCTTATGAGTTTTTGCTCTTGTAATTGTAACTTAGCCTACTGTTATGGGGTGCCTAAGGGTTGCCACCTGAGAGCCACTTTGTTGCTCAAATGTGGCCTCTCTCTAAGCCAAACTCAGCATATGAATTCATTACCTCCCCCCAGTGTGGGTCATGATTCTGGGGATGAGCTTCCCTGGCAAAAAGGGATTAATACCAAGTGCCAGCAGGCAATATGACTGGAAAAAGGCTGCGAATAAAAGGGGGAAAAGGTATAGACAAATGAGTTCATGTGGCTAAGAGACTTCAAAGGAGAGTCAGGAGGTCATGTCAGAGGTAACACTTACGCACACCTGAGTAGGATCTCATAGAACACCAAAGTGGATATTACCACACATACAGTGGCTCCTGAGGGCTCTGGAGACACCCAGGTCCTATATAAAGGGGAATAGCTCCAGAGATTGATACCTCCAGAGATTCTACTTTGGAATCTGTGATCCTGAGAGTGACAGAGTTGGACTCAAATAAGTCCTCTCTGCACATGGTCCTTCAGTCCCTTCTATTCAAACCTATGTGTGATGGAGCCTCTGGCCTGCCCATGTGCCAGCTGTGCCTGGAATCTCAGTGGAGCTGCAATTCCTACTCTACAGCTCAATGGACTCACCCAAGTCACCTGGTGAGGAGATGATGATGGACAATGGCCATCCTAGGGAATCACGAGGGCCTGCAGCTGCAGGCAGGATAATCCCATCCACCATATCCATGGGATATAAGCCCCCTCTCACTTGGAAGGGGAGTGGACATCACCATCCCACACTCCTCAGGACTGGGGGAAGACCTATGGAGAAGAGTGGACTGAATGGTATTCTGTTGTAGACATATTGTGATTCAAGCAATGGAAGAAATTACAACCGTGAGGTGAAGCCAGTTGCCACTGGACACTTTTGGAGCAGGGAAGGGAAAAGCAGTTTTAATACAGGTGCTTTTTCAGGACTTGGGAATTATCTTGAGTGACATTACAATGACAGATATAGGCCATTTTACATCAGCATATAACACGCAGATCTGTGTGGGAAAGAGTGTGGTCTACAATGTGAACTATGGTCCATGCTTAGTGACAAAGCCCCAGGATGTGTATATACATTGCAGGTGATGAGCCACCCTAATGAAAGATGTTTATGTGGGATGTTATGGGTGGTGTGGGAGGTGGGGAACATGGGAATCCCTAATTTTTGTGTAACATTTATGTAATCTAAAGATGTTATCTAAGCATTTTTTAATATATATATATATATATATATATATAATATTTAAAAACAAAACAAAGGAATGTACAATGTAAACAGAGAACCCTATTGTAAATTATGAAATATAGTTAATAGTGAAATTAAAAATAAACATATTGGGATTATACTAAAAGTCATTGATTATACACATTGAATAGATCATATGGTATGTAAATAGATCTCAATGAAACTGCTTAATAAACAAATAAATAATTGTGCAAGGATAGCCAGAAATAGCTATGGAAACAGAAATAGCAGGGGAAACAGAGAGAGATTGAGAGGTGAAGAATTTACTTGTTTGTTTTTTTGTCTGTTTTTTTTTTGTTTATTATTATTATTGAAATAATGAAAATAAAGATTGAAGTGATGAATGCAAAAAAAGTATGAATAGATTTTATTTTATCTTATCTATATACACATTTCCAAATTACTGGTAAAAGAACAAAATGTTCACTCTTTGGCTCCAGAGCTTCCTCGTTGCATTTTTCACCTCTGCATTTCTGAGCGTGTAGATTAAAAGGTTTAGCATGGGTGTTATCATAGTATAAAATACAGCCACTGCTTTATCAATGGGAAAGGTGCCCACAGGCCGAAGGTATATAAATATACAGGGCACAAGGAGTAAGATGACCACGGTAATATGTGAGGCACAGGTAGAGAGAGCCTTCTGCCATCCTTCAGAGCTGTGAGTTCTGAGGGTGCAAAGGATAAGGATATAGGAGGTAATAAGAATAGAAAAGATGAGCGCACACATGAACCCCGAGTTGGCTGCAACAAAGAGGCCTAGGTTGTGAGTATCAGTACAGGAGAGTTTTAGCAGAGGGTAAAAATCACAGAAGAAATGGTCAATGACATTGGGACCACAGAAGGATAAACACACCATAAAAAGGATTTGAATGAGGGCATGAAGAAATCCCCCAGCCCAGGAAACAGCCACCAGAAGGACACACACCCACCGTTTCATTGTGATCATGTAGTGCAGGGGCCTGTAGATGGCCACGTAGCGGTCATAGGCCATCACTGTGAGCAGGATGAGCTCAACTCCACTGATTAAATGCTCCAAAAAGACCTGAGTCATGCACCCATTGAAGGAGATAGTTTTCTTTCCAGCAAGTAAGTCAAATATCACTTTGGGGGCTGTGATAGAAGACAGGGTGCCATCTATGAAGGACAAAAATGACAGAAAAAAATACATGGGAGTGCTGAGTGCTGGGCTGGTGGCAATGGTCACTACAATGAGTAGGTTGCCCACAAGAGTGAGAAAGTAGATGAGTGTAAACATAGCAAAGAAGAGTTTCTGCATGTCTGGGTTCTGTGTCAGACCAAGCAGGATGAATTCTGTCATGTTGTTCACTGCCCCATGAATCAAGTTTTGCATTTTGGATAATTGATTTCTCTGCAAATGGCACAAGGATTGCAATGGCATTAGATACATTTTGATCCAGAGAATAATATATCTGTCAGATAAAATGTTTTCTGTATGATTGTTGGAAATGCTGAGCAGCTAAATCTTAAACTTAATGTTGGGTAAATTTTGAGACACATGTTGAATACATAGGCCACTTCTACACACACATACACACACACACAGTTTTGTGACTGTTGACATTCCAGGCACCTTTCCTGAAATGATATATGACTGAATGGTCTTTCAGTCACTGCCATAGTATGTTCTTCTCCCATGGAAAACAGGAATAAAAAAGGACTTGCCTCACAGAATAAAAATTACCAAAAGAAACCCCTGGACCTAGACTAAGCAAACAATGAACAACAAGTTAAGTCATGGACTATAGTTCATAATACAATTATAAAAATGTGCTGTCATCTATTGTAGAAAGTGCTCCACATTAATGCAATGGTTAATAATACGGTGGAATATGAGAATCCTGTATTTCATGTATGATTGTTCTGTAAACCCATACCTTTAAGAAATAAGAAAAGAATTTAAAAATGAATCTGAAAGAATTAGAGACTTAAATTCATGAGAGTCTGTTCCCCTGTGTCTCTTCTATCGTCACTCATGCTGCTAAGGCTAAGTTGCTGAGTTTGTTTTACTTGATACTTTTAACTTGTTTCGGGTGCCTATAAAACTTCAGGTGAGTATAATTTGAAATTAGGGATGATTTAGTCATATTTCCGAATCAAATGAACTGAGTGAATTTTTGAAGCTGCAGTAAGATATATCCTGATACATTTGTGAGCTCATGAAACATTGACCTACCATTGAATAAGAAAATCATAAATTCTTTATCAACCTCCTCTGGAAGAAACTATCAGAAAGAGGATAAAACAGGCAGCACAATACAATGCAAACAGGCACTTCTCAGGCAAGAAAACAAATCACCAGGATTCATTGGACATGTGTGTTCTTTAGAATAGTCAGAGTATTTAGACTATTTTTGTATTCTGTTTTCACTGACTACTAGTAGTCATGTGATGCTGTGTATGGGACTTAGTCTTATTGAGCCTAACTTTTTTATATATGTGTAATAAAGGGAAAAGAACAAAGGACAGAGGAATTGAAGTATATTTTAACTTCTGTAAAACTTTGTAACCTAAGGCTAAAAAGTATAACTTTCCTCATGCTTCCAAATTATTGGTGAAAGAACAAAAAGGAGAAACCTCACATCAATATTTTAATCCTTGAAATATTTGTTTTTATAACAGGAATTGAGCAAACAAATGAACTGACAGAGAAAATAAATGAACAAAGTAGTCAACTCAAGAAGCTAGAAAAACAGCCAATTACATTAAGAACACTATTTGAAATAAATCAGTACAACAGACAAAAACATTAGATGATAAATAATTTCAAAAGAATATCAGCTTATAAAATACTAATAAAACCAATGAACATAGATAAGCTCAATGAGAAGCAAGTTTGGAACAATCCTCAAAAGACCCTAATTTTAAAAGTATTTAGTTCAGTGTAGGCAATAAAACTTAGAAAAAAAAATAACTGATAAGCATTTTTCAAAACAAAGTAAGTCTACTCATGCCAGTCTGAAAATTCAAATAGAATAAAAAAAGAGAATCATGTGCTTTAAAATATTAAAATAAAACATAAATTAGTACAAAACAACAAAAAAAGTACTGATTAATAGGAATTTAATCTCTGAATAGAGTAGAATACCACTGGGTTAAGCAAAAGAAAGTGTTATAAAAGGAGAAAAATGGTAGATTCAACAACATGAAGTTATGAAATGCACTGTAAAAAGAGTTGAAAAAGTGTCGTAGACTACCATTATTATAATAGAAATTGCTCTGAAAAATAATGAAAGGTTTTTATTGCTATAGGGTAAAATTAATGAAAAGGTAATACTCAGGAAAGGAATAGACATCTAAAAATTCCTTCATTTTATATATCATCAATACATGCAATTTAAAAATAGTGACTTTTTAATTCCAAATTAACAAACATTAGTGAGTGCTATATTAACTAATACTGTTGAATATGTTTAGGTATAAAATTTTCAGTACTCCTTATTCTTAAAATCTACACTAGAGAAAAAGATATGGCAAAAACTACGCATACAGGTTGTATTTCACATTTTTTTTTAAATAATAGGGAAAAAATGAAGACAATCCAAATGTCCACATAGGAGGGTACAGTTAAATGCATTGTTATATATTCTTATGGAGTATCAGGTGGACATTAAAGTGATTTGTAAGAAGATTAATGACCTGGATAGAACTTTTGATATAATACTGGGTGGAAAAGGCAGAATAAGTAACACCATATATAATGATATTACGTCTAAAAAGACATATATACATAGAACAGATCTAAAGAACATACACTAAAGACCAATAGTGCTGCTCTGATTATTGAATTAAGGAAGATTGTTGTTTTCTTCTTTTATAAATTTTATGATATGATTTTTCTGTAAGAGAATATTTTCCTTTTATATTCAGCAAGATAATTTAATAAAAGAAAGTTTTATTTGCTTATCTCATGACTGGGTCCATAATATTTCAAGTGAATG
The DNA here is from genome assembly GCA_026826555.1 of Tolypeutes matacus. Taxonomy (NCBI): domain Eukaryota; kingdom Metazoa; phylum Chordata; class Mammalia; order Cingulata; family Chlamyphoridae; genus Tolypeutes; species Tolypeutes matacus. The sequence goes on from JAKSZT010054033.1 coordinate 325,960, forward strand.
CTATTCTGAGTAGAATGATATGAAGTTCATTATTTATAAAAAAATAAAACTGTGAAAGGAGAAATACATGTTTAAATATAAATTACCTGTAAGTTGAACTCTAGAGTAGCCTGGAGAGAAAAGTACTAATTAAGAAGTCACTGATTGTACCTATCTCTCTGAATGCATTTGGGGAAGAAGTAACAGATTTATCCCATATCTGTAAAGGACAATTCCTGTGGAAATAGCAATCATTGACCCATTACTAACTACTGCTTTGCAAGTTCAGTCATTTTTACCTTGTGTAGTGTTTACTTCAATTAGTGACTTGAAAATGAATCCTAAAGGGGGACTTCCTAAGTAAATCTTAATTTGTGGGTATGCTTATCTTTGTACTATAGCCTCCCACCAACCAGTGAATGTGGGCCACAAGCATGCCAGCTCAGATAATAATTTCTTGATATACAACTTCCCAATCTTTAGACTTCAAAATTTGATGGGGAGAAACCTAACTATTGAAAGACAACTCTTCCCAAACCTCTCTGCTGCCCATCTGCCCATCTTGCTTTCTTGGTGACCAGATAAAGTATATTAAGAAAGTTTCTTGATCTTTGCTATAATATGGTTTACAGACTTGAAAATTGCAAACTATGTTAATGCAGAATAATTGGGGATTACAAGTACCATGAACTCAGCAACAAATGAAAGTTGTCCTGGAGTAGCAGGTCTCTGAGGTCACCTCCTTTCATTCTTTACCTTATATAAAGCCTGTGATAGACTTGTGGTAACTCCTTTGTTCCCTCAGAATCCAGATGTAAATGGGCTGGCAATTTAGAAACAGATAACCTCTATAATCTGTGGCTCATTATCTTTAGGTGATATTGCAGGCACAATAATCCCCAGAGTCTGTCTTCATTAACATTTTCATGTATAATTAAAGGTAAATATATAAAGAATATTGCTCAAGCACAAGAAGGAGTTAGGGGTGCTCTGAACTTTGTTTCCAGAGGGTTAGAATTAGCAGCTTCATCCAAGTTGGCAGCCAAACAGGTGTATCCTGTTCTCTCTTGTGGCTGTGGCACCTGTGACCAAGGGTGTCGGGCAGAGTTAGGATAGCAGCATCCTATGTCTGTGGCCTGCGAGTCAACCTAGGATCTGAGAAATAGGCCATAACTTCATTTAGTCATAAGAGAATGGGTGCAAAATTTTCCAGAATATATAAAACAATACTATTACCTGTCCAACAGAGTCATAGGGAGGATTAAACAAAATAAAATGTGAAGACACCTAGGCCATTAAATTCTGCTATTCTACTGTTGATGCCCTGAGGCAAGAGTACCTGCTCTCTAATATTAACATTCTCAAATTGCTTAAAGAAGAAAGTCTTTGGAGTTCATGAAACTGCACCTTCGGGGCTTACTCTTCTGCTTAAAACTATGAGAACTTGGGGAAGGTTTGGAGTTTCTTTATGCATCATTTTTCACAACTGCTAAAAAGAGATGAGAAGGAACCTAGGTCATAGGACTGTTGTGAGCTTAAAGAAGATCACACATGTAATGCATAGAATGGTGCCTGGCAAAGAAGCATCCCTTTGTTGTTTGTTGTCATCCCCTGCATAGGAACAGAGAGCTCATGATGTAACAGTACCTTGGTCCTGGCAAAATGTTCTCAACTCATATGTGTATGTTGTTTGCATTTCTCCTGTTGATGGTAGGATTGTGGGCAAATGCTGAAATTAGAAGAAAAAAGGCCAAGTTTAGAAGTATTCAATAATTACTCACAAGTAATTATAATTCTGAAATCTTTCTTGGAGTCTTTAATCTCCTTTAAAAATATCTAACAGTGGAGATACCCAGAAAAAAAAATTGTTGGGAAAAAGGAAATGTGACTATCATTAGAACTAATATGTAATGAGCACTTCTATATTTTTTTATTTTTACCAGGAGGTCCTGGGATCGAACCCAGGTCCCTCCATATGGGAGACAGACACCCAACTGTTTGAGCCACATCCATCCCCCAGCACTTTTATATCAACTGTTTGAGCCACATCCACCCCCCAGCACTTTTATATATCAGTCAATTTTCTTATGTGTGGTGTCTGATCTTATTCTCATGCAGTCCCCATGATGAAGTTCTTGTTATTTACACTTTATATAAAAGCAAATTTGGCCACAAGCAAAAACCAATATTAGTAGTGCTCAGATTTAAGTCCAGCATGATCTGATTTCTAATCCTGAGCTCTGTTCATAATGTTACTGTATTTAATCAAAAGCTGGTGCTGTGATGTGTCCACACTGGATAGGAGAGGAAGTGCTGACTCAGACCAGATCTGGATTGTTTAGGAACTTTCTATCAGCAGGAGAAGGCAGGCTTTACTCCTCAGTCACAAAGGATGTTCAGTAAGTGAAGAGGAATGTGGGTGGAAAGAAGAGAATATCTCTTAACTTCCTCTTATGTTTGCTGGAAACCTGCCGAAGCACGATCTAGGCAAATTTGATTTTGTCATTTCTTTTTGGCTGCAGAATGGAATGGAAGTCTAAGCAGAATATTCAACTTCTGAACAGGGACATCCTCTACCTGAATGGACCATACTAGCATACAAAATTAACTGTACCTGAAAGGACTGAAATTGGATATGACTCCCAATTCTTCCATTTTCTAATCATATGCCTTTCTGAATGACAATTAATTTATAAGGGCCTGTTAAAGAGACCTTAATAAAATATTATTATTAGGAGAGATAAAAAATAGCATATGAAAAAATCAAGCTAATGTATTTTGCATAGAAAATGCTTAGAATATATTTTCTGAATAAAATTGAGGGAAATGTTTTCATGACTGCCACACTTATCATTGTGACATTGTTGGTAATAATTTCTTTACTTCTGGCCAATCTGTGTTATCTTAGGCAAGTATCTCAACTACTCTGTGTCTCACTTTCCTCTTCTGAAGAGTACAAGGTTGCAAAATAAATAGTTGTACAGGAAAAGTAAATAAGAACGACATCATTCAACATGTCAGAACCAATGCAAGTAAGGAGCCAGGGAGCCCATATGAAAGAAAAAATTGTCATCTATAATATACATACAACAAGAATATCTTTGAAAACTGAAAATAAGGATGTTTTCATTCATACATCACTAACAGAATTCATTGTCAGCACACTCAGTACAATATAGAAAAGGAGGCTTTCAGACAGAGGGAAAGTGATTCTACATGGAAATATGGATTTATACTAGGAATGATGGTCACCAAAAAAGATAACTACATAAGGTAAGATTTTTATCATTATACTTAGACTGATTTAATATATACCGCCTAAATATCCTGATGACTGTGACCTTGTAACTAATGATTGATTGTGAACACTTAGAAGACTGGAGTCCCATGATTCTTACTCTCAGTCGAATGATTTAAAATGCTTGTATAGAAACATTTTTATTTTTTCATGAGTGGCTAAAAGTCAGTATATCACAAAAGATATGGAGAAGTAGAGAAGTCTTTCTTTTCAGATGGAAGTTCACAAGACATAGAATAATGGTCTATGTTTATATGAAAAAGTCATTGAAAAATCACACTCAGCCAGCCCTCCCTTGTAAAATATACCTATAGGATGAAGAAGGTAAACACTGTAGGAATGAGGGTTCCACTTCCATTTCCTCTCTCTCAGCCTCCAATGTGGAATTGGCTGCAATCATGCCAAGAATCATTTGAATTGGTATAATTCCCTTTGAAATTTGGGTTCAGGTTTTTCCTGTACTGAAGGAGATGATGATGGATAGTGATGTGCTCCCTCCACACCCACAGAAAGATCCACCACTCGAAAATGTTCTTGAGCAAGAATTAAGTGTCCTTGAGGACCTACTGAAATGCATTTATTTTTATAGGACACGGATTTTGTTAGCCATATTGCTTGGTTGGAGTTCTGTCTACATAAAATGATGTCAGTAGGAACAATACAAGACCATCTATAGTGAGAATTTCTAGAAATGGCTCCAAATGACTCTAACAACTCTAAATCTATATCTAACTTTCATTGTCATATAAAGAAGAAATCTGGATTTTATAATCCCCTCCATTGTTTTAATTCTCATTAAACAAATTGCTCATTAAGCAAAAACTCTCATTAAACCTTAACAGGACACATAAACACATTGAGGGTGCTCAAAGCAAAATTTCTAAGGAGTCAGGAAGGAGCTCTAAGTAAATCTAATTATTACATATTAGATTTCAATTGGAGGGGAGCCGATGTGGCTCAGTGGTTGAGCACCAGCTTCGCACATATGAGGTCCTGGGTTCAATCTCTGGCCCCAGTACCTAAAAAAAAAAAAAAGAAATTTCAATTGGAGCCCCTGAACATATTTTTCTCATTGGGCAGGAAGGCATGAAAGTGAAATGGTTTTTAGATATTATTACTGATGAGGAGGTTTGAGATTGAAATAATGATTCTGTGATGGACATATGTACCTGACAAGTAAGATGCATAGTCTTCTGATATGATCGGAGAATTTGTGGGATAAGGATTGCAGGGCTTTGGTACAAAATGAGAACTTATTCTAAGATGGATTTATAGAAGAGGGGACTATCTAGAACAGCTGTTCTAGTTCTCATAACAAGAATACTGAATTCATATTGGAGTTCATAATTGTTTTTGAAACCCTCTAGAATATGATTACATAATTTTCTTGAGCATTATCTTATCTTTAGTTAAGAGATAAAAAACTGATGTATAAATTTATATTTTAAATATTTCAGTTGTT
>JAKSZT010054033.1:330798-341300 GCA_026826555.1 Tolypeutes matacus
TACTCCTATTAATATCTATCAGTCTTTGTAAAGATAAATTTAGTCAATAAATTATTCATATTAAGTTGCGTTTTGTAGTAACACATGAATCCTGGAATCTGAATGTCTTAGCCTACTCAATTTTATTTCCAGCTTAAGCTAAATCCCCTGAGGGTTGTAAAAACCTCTAGGGCATTTGTGTTCTGTGTAGTTACTCAAAAATTCCCTTCTGTGTATTCCCGCCATCTGCATGCAGGTCTTTCAGATTTGCTGCAGCAGGGAAAAAGAATGTTGGAGTCTAGGATATTGACTCCTAAATGTTTCTTTCTGAGTGCAAAACACATCACTACTGCAATCTATTTATGTAGTCTCAGTTAAATACAAAGGATATAAAATTATGGTGAGGGCTCATAGATACTTGGTGACTATCAAATGGATTAATCACCACTGGGAAAATTGGTTTCTCTCGTGGAATTAATTCTTTATTAAACTATTGATTACTAACCTGTATGTAAAATACACTTAACATAATATTTAGCTATTGTAATGGAGTAATTTGTACTAATTCACTTCGTATGAAGGTGGAAGTGAAGTCACTAAGCCCACCAGGATGTCTGCCGTGGACCTAATCTGGATCCTCTTTTATCTGGGGTCTTCCATTCGGAATTGCAATATAAGTGTCAACATCTCAAATAATCCCCTTTTCATTGTTCTGAAACTGGTTGGCAGTTTATTTTTTTTTCTCTTCAAGGAGAGCATGGTTGCTGGACAATCTCTCAGAATGGGTTGGGCTGCTACTTCATCAATGAAGAGGTTCCAAATATCATTTCATAAATGATTCTCAGGCCTTGAAATCTAATGGAGTATACCCTATAGGGCTTCAAAAATGTTTTGGACTCATGACTTTCATTTTCCCTGCAATTTTTCCCAGTGGGACTAAATCTTTATCCTATGCCTGTCCCTCCATTCGAAGCAGGTACCTTGTTCTCTAGGTATCACAGATTCACAGACAGAGGAGAATTTTACCCTAGGACAGATCATATTTATAACTGATTTTGATCAAACTTTGTACCAAGCATTTTTAAAAAATGGTTTAAGGTGTTTTTTTTTTTCAATGTTATGATGGAATTAATGCATTTGTATATAGAAAGAACATGTGTTTTGGGGATCCAGAGTGTGATCTGTGATGGTTTGAAGCTCTATGTATTTCAGAAGAACATGTTCTCATATCAATCCATTCCTGTAGGTGTGAACTCATTGTAAATAGGGTCTTCTGATGAGGTTATGTCAATTAAGGTATGTGGGCCCCAGCCCAATCAGGATGGGTCTTAATTGTATTACGGGTAGCCTTAACAAGGAGAGAGAGCAAGCCACAGGAGACAAAAATCTAATCCTGAAAGGCAAGGGAGAGTGCAGGGTATACTGCCAAGTACCCTGCCATCAGACAAACTAATATCCCAGGATCTGTGGCAAACAACCCTAGAACACCACGATAATCAGGAAGAAAGTATTGCCTTGATGCTAACTTTCTTTTAGCATCTAACTGCCTCAAAACTGTAAGCACATACATTACCATTGTTTAAGCTGAACTATTACATTAGTATTTGCTTGTACAGCCTAGGAAACTAAAACATTTAGTTTGATAAATAAGTTATTACCAGTGGGTTCTATTTTGTAATCTGTGCTCCTGAGAGTGACAGAATTAGACTCAAATAAGTCCTCCCTGCACATGGTTCACCAGTCCCTTCTATTCAAACCTACATGTGATGCTGGAGTTTCTTAGGTATACTTCCAGAGACTGGAGCCTCCCGCCTACCTATGTGCCAGGTGTGCATGAAATCTAGGTGGAGCTGCAACTCCTACCCTACAGCTCAATGGACTCATCCAAGTCACCTGGTGAGGAGACAACGATGGGAAATGGCCATCCCAGGGAATGGAGAGGGCCTGCATCTGCAGGCAGGATCATCCCACCCACCATATCCATGGGATATAAGCCCTCTCTCACTTGGAGTTGGAGTGGACATCACCATCCCAGTCGCCTCTGGATTGGGGGAAGAACTATGGACTAGAGTGGACTTGATGGTATTCTCTTGCTCACATATGGTGATTCTTGCAATGCAAGAAATTATAACAATGAGGTGGAGCCAGTGGCCACTTGACAGTTTTTTGGGTAGGGAGGGGATGAGCAGTTGAAATACAGGGGTTTCTTTGGGAGTTGGAGGTTGTCCTGAGTACTGTTGTGGCAATGGATGTAGGCCATTTTAAATCAGCACACACCACTCAGAACTGAGTGGGAGAGAGTGTGGTCTACAGTGTGAACTGTGGTCTATGGTTGGTGGCAAGGCTCCAGGAGGTGTAAGTTCATTGAGGTTGGTGGGCCACACTATGGGAGATGTTTGTGTTGGATGTGGTGGGAGGTGTGGGAGGTGGGCAACATGGGAATCCGAGTGGGTTCCGTATAATATTTTAGGTAATCTAAGCACCTCTTAAAATATATGTATATATATATATAAAAAATAACATTTTTGTAAGCAAATACACATATATGCATATATATTTATATATCATTTTACAAATGTTTGTATGTATTGCGAGAATTTTGATTTTTACCCATAATAAAAAAAATAAAAATTAAAAAAAAAAAAAAAAAATAAGTTATTACCACATGAAGAATTTTTTTGAAACTAACATTTGTTACTTGGAGGCAAACATTAATATTACCAAAATAATCTCTGTATATTATTACATTAGTATGTTAAAACAAATAATATTTATATGAATTTATGAGATTTGGGTGTTATTCTAGAGCTCCATTATGCAAAGGATATTGCATTTTACTCTATTTTCTTTTAATATCAAACCAATTTGATTTTGAATACTCCAAGTTTATGTCAGGATGGAGGACATTGGTTTGCTGTTATAGTTGGGACTCAATATTCTAATTTAGTGAACAACACTCTCTGGGTACCACTATTTTTTTTTTTTTTATCAGATTAGTTGTTCTTTGAATTTATCATTATTTCCTGTTCTCTAATCAAGTAGATATTTGCCAAGTCTGGGAGTATCAATTTGCCACACATATGAGAAAACACTTTCTCTCATTTCAGGTTACTGCAAGGAGTAGGTTGTTTTCATTTACCACTGGAGCAAAATAGTTTTCATCCTTACCAGCCACTTGATGAGTTTATTTTCTTTGATTAAAATATTGAGACATATTTTACATACAGAAGATTGAAAAAATTAAATCAACACAGCTGGATGCATTTTCATACACTTCACAGACTCATGTTGCCAGCATCCAGTTCAAAAATCAGATCAGAACCACAAATTACCCAGAAGCCCTTCACATGTCTCCTTTTAGTTCGAACTCCCAAAGTACATGCCATGATATCACTAGGGAGTAATGGACTTGTGTTTATTCTTTATATAAAATAAATTCCATCTTGCAATATGTACTCTTTTGTGTCCAGTTTATTTTGTTCAATATTATTTATAAGATCATTCATATTTTGTATGTTGTTGTAGATTGTACATTTGCATTGTTGTTCATAGTATTTATTCATTTGACTATGCCAAAATGTAACCCTTTTAGAGTTCAAGGATGATTGGATAGTTTCCATTTCCTGCTGAAAACATACAGGCAATATTTCTCCCTTCTCTGATTTCTCCTACATGTATGGCAATTCAAATGTGATACAATGAAAATGAAGTTTAGGATTTTATTCAGTGTATTAACTTTCTATTGCAACAGCAATGAATTACCACGTAACTTGGAGATTAAAACAACACAAACTTTTAGTTACAGTTCTGTAGGTCAAAAGTCTGATATGGGTTTCACTCAGATAAAATCAAGTGATCAGAAGAGCTCTGTCCCTTTTAAGTAAAGTATTCCTTCTGTTGCATTTTCTATCTCCTAGAAACTTACCACATAGTTTGTATCAAGTATCACTTCCTCCATATTCAATGAGGAGAATGATATCAAATGAGAAAAACCAGTGAAGTCCTTCTAACCCTTCCATTTCCTTAGCTCTCTGACTACAGCCAGGAATGGTGCTCAGTTTTGAAGAACTTATGTGTTTACTTTGAACCTCAGTGAAAAAATGGTAATAAAAAAGGAAAGGAAAGATAGGTCAACCAATAACTTCTTTTCAGCCCTTACATAATCATCAGTAATAAGAGAAAAAGATAGTATGTAATGGAGGTAAATATGTTTTTACCAAGAAATGAAATTTAAAATAAAAAATGAGTTAGTTGTGTGCACAATTATCAGCCTCTGGCAAAAACAGTATGCATATTCATGCTGCATTATCTGTGAAAAGTGAGTCATAAATTAGTAGAATATGTGTATAAATTAAATAATTGATATTTGCATTTAAAAGTGATGGTCCAGAATATAGAGATAAACAGTAAAATATAAGCTAATAATTTATAACTTTTTTTTCTTTTTTAGAACAGTATTAAAGAACAAATTAAATATTCCATGACGTCAGCAAGAGACTTCAGAAGAAAGCAAAAATCTTCATAAATTAGTTCCATAAATGTCACATATTCCCTCTATTTCAAAGAGTGGGCTTCTTTTCATTTTTCCTTTGAACCCCCAAATTATGTAGCTACTTCTGTTTCTAATTGCATATAAGCTCCCAATAGCTGATCCCACAGACTCTGCATTCATGTATACATAAAAAAGCACTGAAGACATAAATAATAGCAAAACTTTCAATGGCTAAAATTCATATATTTCTTACTATGTCCAGGATTCTGTATCCCTAGTACTTTCTTTAACAACTCATTTAATACTGACAACAGTGTTATAAGAGAATGCATCCATCAAATGACCTAGCTTACTACCCACAAACACTGTGCCTTTGGGTAAAGCAGTTCAATTTTTTTCTCCATATATATTCCTATGATGCAACTGTTAGGTAATGGTACTTCCTAGGAATGCAGGAATTTGGTTGGCTACCATCTTGAATGTTACTGTTCACCATGACAGAGGAAAATAAGTGTATGTCAAAGTCAATTTGCCATGGCAATAAAAGAAGAAACATCATGTAAGAGAGATAATGACTTCAGTATCTGCCATGTCAATTTCTGGTCGTTATATGTAGCTTTCTGAGCCTGTGCATTAGGAATTACTGTAAAATGGAATCTTGTATCTCACTTTAATATCAGAAATGCATAACATAACATGGACCACATAAATAAATTGTATTTCTCACTTATAATGAATGAAGTCATCCATTTTCAATTTGCAAAACATTAGTGGATTATTGAGAAGGTAAGTATAAAAAAATTGAGGCACCATTTTTCTCCTAGCTCAGAACAAAGTCAGGGCAAAAGTAGAGGAAACATTGTTTATGGTCATTGTAAGATGTAAAAAATGTTGCAGCAACTTGTGTCAAATAGTATCATTGATACTTATTAATATATATCATAAATTCCAGGACAGAAAGCTATTATGGGAGTTTCTTTTGAAATTTAGGGCACCAAATATTCTACATTTATACTGAGATGTTTACAAAACTACATGCATGGCAGGACAGTTTGCATGCCGAGAAAATGGCTGAAAATGCCCTATGAATTCAAGGCCAGATTTCTAGGGTCAGTACAAGAAGGAAGTACCAAATAAACTAGATTTGTAAATGCCATGGTTAAGTGTTGAAATCATGTTCCAGCACAGAGTCTTCTGGTGAAGTGTGAGAGAGTTGTTTTCATTTGTTGGATGTTTTTGGTTGGTTGGTTGTATTTTACCTTATCTTTTTATTTCCTTCCATATCCTTTTCTGTTTTTTTAAGTCATGAATTTCAATGAAATTTGTCAAAACACTAACTGACAACAACTTAAAGGACAGAGACTTCAGGGACCACACACAGTATTGAATATCGTCTTCAAAGCATAGTTTGGAAAAGTCATTAAACAATGGCTGGAAATATCAATTATGAAGAATGGCAAAACTTGAGGAAGAAGAAAAATATCTTTTCCAGAGCAACCAGGTTATAAAAATTAAAATATACAGTTTTTAGTCACCAAATTACTAAACCAACAAAGAAAAACATGAACAGGTGTCTCATTAAAAGGAAAAGCATAATTTGACAGAAACTGTTCCTCAGGGAACACAGATATTGGAATTACTTGAAAAATACTTTCTTTCACCTGTCTTCTTTATGCTCATGGAGTTGAAGGAAATCACTGACAAAGAACAAAATAATCCATGAAAATAATTCATGGACTGAATGAGAATATCATTAACAATTAAATATTATATAAAGGAGGCAAATTATAATTCCTTGTCAGAAAAGCACAGTACTTAAATGAAAATTTCACTAAAGAGTTTCAACAGCTGGTTTGAGCTGACAGAAGAATGAATCAGTGAATTTAAAGATGGGACATTTGAAACTATCCATTCTGAAGTAGAGAAATAAACAAGATTGAAGAAACTTGAAAAGACCATAAAGGAATTGTAGGAAAGCATCAAATGGGCCAACATTTTCAAAATGGTATCTCCATAAGGAAATAAGAGAAAAAAAGAGTCATAAAGAAAATTGGAATAAATAATGGTTACTACTTCCCCAATTAGAGAAAGACATGAACAAACACATTTTGAAGCTCAACAATGTCTGGGGAGTCATTACCCTAGCTGCTTATCACCTGCAGCTGATCCTGAAAAAGAATAATTGCTTATATCTCATCAGAAACAACAGGGTCCAGAAGGGAGCAGAATAACATAATGAAAATATGATGAAAATAAACAAACAAAAATGGATAGCCAAGAATTCTATACTTGGAAAATTAATCTTTCAATAATAAATAATAAAGACAATTCCAGATTTTAAAAAAGCTGAGGAATTCATTTGTAGGAGTTATGCCCCAGTAGAAACACTAAAGGGAACACTAGAGGAGCTGAATATTTTTGTTCTATAGAATTGGTGTTTATATCAATTCATGATAGATTGTTAAAGTTAAGGATGTTTTTCAAATTTCCATTATAGTTACAAAGACAATATCTAAAATATATACCTGAAAGGGAACCAAAATTTGTTTTATATGAAAATACCAACTTAGAAAGAAGGCCAGAATGGAGGAATTCAGGGACAAAATGTATATCACATACAGAAAACAAAATACCTTAAAGAGAAATCTTACATTATTGCTTATTGAATAAGAAAATTGATTCATGAGATGGAAAATAATGCTGTGTCTTACTTTGAGATTCATGTACACATAAAGGATGATTAAAATATACATGTAAAATGAAAAAAAAAAAGAAAAAAAAACAGACATATGTATGTAAAAAGGGAAATCCACAACTACTATGAAAATCTTTGGACTGTAGGAAGATTCCAAGTTGAATGCCTTTATTAAGCAATTCAGACTCCACAAAAAAATGTATTGTTGACTAAAGCATTAATGTTCCAAAATATTGAGCACAGTAAAAATCACAATGAGAATGATGATTTCACAAAAATGGCAGAACAAGCATTTATAGGGGTCACTTCTAGGAAAACAAAAAACTTTTAAGTTCTAATTAGGAGCCATAGAGAATGGAAGGCAGTGGAATATATTTAAAGTAACAAAAATAAGATAAATTCAACCAAAAATTATATATTGTGTAAAACCATCCTTCAAAATATGAGAACTTAAGACATTTTCAGTTACATTAAAGCTGAGAGACTTCACTACCACTAAAACTGTCTTTTAATAAATTTTTTTTTCATTTTGAAAAAGTTATTAATGTATATCATTCCTACATGAACATACATAAACAATATATGTATAGTAAATGTTGTGAACTTAAAAAAGAAATATACATTAGCATCATACTGGGATCCCATACATCACCCCACCACAAATACCTTGAATTGCTCTGAAACATATGTGACAAACTAGGAAAGATCATCATCAAAATATTACTAACAATAGCCCTTATCTTACTTTTGGTGTATTTTTTTCCCAAGAAAAACACCCTGTTATTAAAACTCTGTACCAGTATTATATATTTCTTATAGTTATAGCTCATGCGAGAACATTCTCCTATTTGTTATGTAAACCAAAGTTTAGATTCCACCACAGTATTCACTGTGTTATATGATCCTATGTCTTGTACAATCCACTCAGAGTGTACACTAAGTGGCTCTCATTTTCATCACAACATTGTGTGGTCATCTCCTCAGCTAAATTTAGAATGTTTTCCATATTCCAAAAGGAAAATCCCATCCCTCTTTTATTTCCCTATTTACTCTTAAAATTGATATAATTTCTTCTTTGGCATTACTGTAAAAATATTACAATATTACCATTAACTACTACCCATAAATTACATTAGTTGTAATTTTCCCACATATCACCATATTCTTAAAAATTTGTAACGAAATACATTTTATATTCATACAATTAATATCAATATCATCCACCACAGAAATGACTAAGCTCTACAGCCCCTAGATTTTCTTCTACCTTCCGTTCAACTGACATTTACATCCATAAACTATCCCTTTCAGTCACAATCATATGTATAAATTAGCAGTGTTAGTTATCCTCAATATAATATATTATCATCAATTCTACTCATTTCCACTTTTAAACCTTATTAAAAATTCTGCATATATTAAGCATCAGGTCACATTCTCAACCCACATTCTATCTCCTAGTAGCCTAAACTCTAGAGTTTACCTCCAAGACTTTGCACCTCATATTTAGTTAAAATAGACAAAATATATTTTAAATGCATAAATGTTATAAGATATTAAGAAGGTCATTAAATATTAATAAAGGGGGCAATTCAACAAGAAGAAACAATTAAGTATTCATGTATGTAACCTTGGTGCTCCAAGATACATGAGGCAGAAATTGGTAAAATTGAAGGGAGATATAGACATATCTACAATAATAGTTGTAGACTTCAATACACCACTCTCAGCATTGTATAGAAAAGCTGGACAGAGGATAAATAAGGAAAGAGACAGCTTAAATAATATGAAAAATGAGCTATACCTACTGGACATTTATAGAGCATTACCCCCGAAAATGGCAGGAAATACATTCTCTAAAGTTCTCATGGATCCTTCTCCATGATAGATCATATATGATTCATAAGACAGTTCTAAATAAATTTTAAAACATTGTTTTTAACTAAAAAAATAAATATATATATATATATATATAATAACATAAGCTTTGCTTTTCAGATATCATAAAGCAATGCATCAATTTAAACAACAAAATATTGTTAATATTTGACTTTTCTGACCAGGAGCAAAAGGAAAATTTCATGTATTTAATATAATATGTTTGTTCTTGTTTCTGGAATGGCCAAAGTGATCCACCGATAAGAAAAGACAGTTTTATTATATTTGCAAATACACTTAAACAAAGTTAATGGCAACATTGCAAATGATTTGGAAAAATTGATAATTAATACACAGTTATTGGGATAACTGACTGTGTGGAAGAAAATGAACTTGTAACAAAGCTTATGATTTTATAACAATGTAGTAGGAAGAAGTCAGTTCAAAACACTTTCTTTGATCATAATGCAATTAATATGGAAAAAAATAACAAGCATAAAAAGGAAAATTCCCAAATATATGAAGATTAAACAACACACTCTTAAATAATCAGTGGGTCAAAGAAGAAATTCCAGGAGAAATCTATAAATATCTCAAGATGAATGAAAAAAGAACACAACATATCAAAAACTATGGAACCCAGTAAATGACGTGCTGAGATGGAAATTTATAGGCCTCAATGCTTAGATAAAAATTGAAGAATGAAATAAATCAAAGACCTAACTACACACCTGGAGGAACTAGAAAAAGAAAACCTACAATTCCCAAACCAAGCCAAAGAAAAGAAATAATAAAAATCATAGCAGAAATACAAGAAATTGAGAGCAAAAAAATAAAATAAAATAAAACAAGAGAGAGAATCAACAAAACCAAAAGTTGGCTCTTCAAGTACATTAACGAAATCAACAAACCCTTAGCTAGACTGACAAAAAAAGAGAGAGGATGCAAATAAATAAAATCAGAAATGACAAGGGGTACATCACCCTTCCACAGAAATAAGAGTAATCATAAGAGGATACTATGAACAAGTGTAGGCCAACAAACTAGATAATGTAGAGGAGATGGACAAATTCCTAGAAACACATGAAAAACCTACACTGGCTCTAGAAGAAATAGAAGGCCTTGACAAACCAACCACAAGAGACTGAAACAACCATCAAAAAATCTCCCAGAAATGAAAGGCTTAGGACCAGATGGCATCAGAGGTGAATTTTACCAATCATTCAAAGATGATATAATACCAATCTTGCTCAAGTTCTTCCAAAACATGAAAAGGAGGGAATTCTACCAAACTCAAAGCCATCACCCTAATTCAAAATCAGATAAAGATATACTTAAAAAGAAAATTACAGATCAACTTCTCTCATGAATACAGATGCAAAAATCCCCAATGACATATTTGCTAAGTGAGTGCAAAACCACATTTAGAGAATAATACACCATGATCAAATAGGTTTT
>JAKSZT010054033.1:341663-352832 GCA_026826555.1 Tolypeutes matacus
ACTGAAGGCATGGCCAATGAATGTGAGTGGAGATGACTAATTAAATGAAGTCCTATAAAATAAAAAAAATAAATAAAAAATAAATAAAATATTATTATTAGGAGAGATGAAAAATAGCATACGAAAAAATCAAGCTAATATATTTTGCATAGAAAATGCTTAGAATATATTTTCTGAATAAAATTGAGGGAAAGGTTTTCATGACTGACACACTTATCATTGTGACATTGTTGGTAATAAATGTGTTATTTTAGGCAAGTATCTCAACTACTCTGTGTCTCACTTTCCTCTTCTGAAGAGTACAAGGTTGCAAAATAAATAGTTGTACGAAAGTAAATAAGAACGACATCATTCAACATGTCAGAACCAATGCAAGTAAGGAGCCAGGGAGCCCATATGGAAGAAAAAATTGTCATCTATAATATACCTACAACAAGAATATCTTTGAAAACTGAAAATAAGGTGTTTTCATTCATACAACACTAACAAAATTCATTGTCAGCACACTTAGTACAATATAGAAAAGTAGGTTTTCAGACAGAGGGAAAGTGATTCTACATGGAAATATGGATTTATACTAGGAATGATGGTCACCAAAAAAGATAACTACATAAGGTAAGATTTTTATCATTAGACAAAAATATATACCGCCTAAATATCCTGATGACTGTGTCCTTTTAACTAATGATTGATTGTGAACACTTAGAAGACTGGAGTCCCATGATTCTTACTCTCAGTTGAATGTTTTAAAATGCCTGGATGGAAACTTTTTTTTTTTTTCATGAGTGGCTAAAAGTCAGTATATCATAAAAGATATGGAGGAATAGAGAAGTCTTTCTTTGCAGATGGAAGTTCACAAGACATAGAATAATGGCCTATGTTTATATGAAAAAGTCATTGAAAAATCACACTCAGCCAGCCTTCCCTTGTAAAATATACCTATAGGATGAAGAAGATAAACACTGTAGGACTTAGGGTTCCACTTCCATTTCCTCTCTCTCAGCCTCCAATGTGGAATTGGCTGCAATCATGCCAAGAATCATTTGAATTGGTATAATTTCCTTTGAAATTTGGGTTCAGGTTTTTCCTGTACTGAAGGAGATGATGATGGATAGTGATGTGCACCCTCCACACCCACAGAAAGATCCACCACTAGAAAACTTTCTTGAGCAAGAATTAAGTGTCCTTGAGGATCTACTGAAATGCATTTATTTATATAGGACACGTATTTTGTTAGCCATATTGCTTGGTTGGAGTTCTGTCTATATAAAATGATGTCAGTAGGAACAATACAAGACCATCTTATAGTGAGAATTTCTAGCAATGGCTCAAAATGACTCTAACAACTCTAAATCTATATCTAACTTTCATTGTCATATAAAGAAAACTGGATTTCATAATCCCCTCCATTGTTCTAATTCTCAAGCAAAAACTCTCATTAAACCTTAACAGGACACATAAACACATTGAAGGTGCTCAAAGCAAAATTTCTAAGGAGTCAGGAAGGAGCTCTAAGTAAATCTAATTATTACATATTAAATTTCAACTGGAGGGGAGCCGATGTGGCTCAGTGGTTGAGCACCAGCTTCCCACATATGAGGTCCTGGGTTCAATCTCTGGCCCCAGTACCTAAAAAAAAAAAAAAAAAAAAAGAAAAGAAATTTCAATTGGAGCCCTGAACATATTTTTCTCATTGGGCAGGAAGGCATGAAAGTGAAATGGTTTTTAGATATTATTGCTGATGAGGAGGTTTGAGATTGAAATAATGATTCTGTGATGGACATATGTAACTGACAAGATGCATAGTCTTCTGATATGATAGGAGAATTTGTGGGATAAGGATTGCAGGGCTTTGGTACAAAATGAGAACTTATTCTAAGATGGATTTATAGAAGAGGGGACTCTCTAGAACAGCTGTTCTAGTTCTCATAATAAGAATACTGAATTCATATTGGAGTTCATAATTGTTTTTGAAACCCCCTAGAATATGATTACATAATTTTCTTGAGCATTATCTTATCTTTAGTTAAGAGATAAAAAACTGATGTATAAATTTATATTTTAAATATTTCAGTTGTTATAGTGTGTTACCCTGAAGCAGTGAGAAGCTCTAATTTGATGTCGTTTTGTAGGGGTTACTATTTATCCATTCTACACTATTATAGAATCAAGAAAATTTCAAAAGTTTATGCTAATCTGTACTCCTATTAATATCTATCAGTCTTTGTAAAGATAAATTTAGTCAATAAATTATGCATATTAAATTGCATTTTGTAGTAACACATGAATCCTGAAATCTGAATGTCTTAGCCTACTCAAATTTATTTCCAGCTCAAGCTAAATCCCCTGAGGGTTGTAAGAGCCTCTAGGGCATTTGTGTTCTGTGTAGTTACTCAAAAATTCCCTTCTGTGTATTCCCGCCATCTGCATGCATGTCTTTCAGATTTGCTGCAGCAGGGAAAAAGAATGCTGGAGTCTAGGATACTAGCTCCTAAATGTTTCTTTCTGAGTGCAGAACACATCACTACTGCAATCTATTTATGTAGTCTCACTTAAATACAAAGGATATAAAATTATGGTGAGGGCTCATAGATACTTGGTGACTATCAAATGGGTTAATCACCACTGGGAAAATTGGTTTCTCTCGTGGAATTAATTCTTTATTAAACTATTGATTACTAATCTTTATGTAAAATATACTTAACATAATATTTAGCTATTGTAATGGAGTAATTTGTACTAATTCACTTCGTGTGAAGATGGAAGTGAAGTTACTAAGCTCACCAGGACTTCTGCCCTGGACCTAATCTGGATCCTTTTTTATCTGGGATCTTTCATTCGGAATTGCAATATAAGTGTCAACATCTCAAATAATCCCCATTTCATTGTTCTGAAACTGGTTTGCAGTTTGTTTGTTTTTCTCTTCAAGGAGAGCATGGTTGCTGGACAATCTCTCAGAATGGGTTGGGCTGCCACTTCATCAATGAAGAGGTTCCAAATATCATTTCATAAATGATTCTCAGACCTTGAAATCTAATGTAGTATACCCTATAGGGCTTCAAAAATGTTTTGGACTCATGACTTCCATTTTCCCTGCAATTTTTCCCAGTGGGACTAAATCTTTATCCTATGCCTGTCCCTCCATTGGAAGCAGATAACTTTTTCTCTAGGTATCACAGATTCACAGACAGAGGAGAATTTTACCCCAGGACAGACCGTATCTATAACTGATTTTGATCAAACTTTGTACCAAGCAATTTTTAAAAATGATTTAATGTTTTTTTTTTTTAATGTTATGATGGAATGAATGCATTTGTATATAGAAGAAAACATGTGTTTTAGGGATCCAGAGTGTGATCTGTGATGATTTGAAGTTCTGTGTATTCCAGAAGAATATGTTCTCATATCAATCCATTCCTGTAGGTGTGAACTCATTGTAAATAGGGTCTTCTGATGAGGTTTTGTCAATTAAGGTATATGGGGCCCAGCCCAATCAGGATGGGTCTTAATTGTATTACAGGTATCCTTAACAAGGAGAGAGAACAAGCAACAGGAGACAAAAATCTCGTCCTGAAAGGCAAGGGAGAGTGCAGGGTATACTGCCAAGTACCCTGCCATTGTACAAACTAATATCCCAGGATCTGTGGCAGACAACCCTAGGACACCATGATAATCAGGAAGAAAGTCTTGCCTTGATGCTAACTTTCTTTTAGCATCTAACTGCCTCAAAACTGAAGCACATACATTACCATTGTTTAAGCTGAACTATTACATTAGTATTTGCTTGTACAGCCTAGGAAACTAAAACATTTAGTTTGATAAATAAGTTATTACCACATGAAGAATTTGAAACTAACATTTGTTACTTAAGCTAGTTTTGGAAGCAAACATTAATATTACCAAAATAATCTCTGTATATTATTACATTAGTATGTTAAAACAAATAATATTTATATGAATTTATGAGATTTGGGTGTTTTCCTAGAGCTCCATTATACAAAGGATATTGCATTTTACTCTATTTTCTTTTAATATCAAACCAATTTGATTTTGAATACTCCAAGTTTATGTCAGGATGGTGGACATTGGTTTGCTGTTATAGTTGGGACTCAACATTCTAATTTAGTGAACAATGCTCTCTGGGTACCACTATTTTTTTTTTTTTATCAGATTAGTTGTTCTTTGAATTTATCATTATTTCCTGTTCTCTAATCAAGTAGATATTTGCCAAGTCTGGGAATATCAATTTGCCACACATATGAGAAAACACTTTCTCTCATTTCAGGTTGCTGCAAGGAGTAGGTTGTTTTCATTTACCACTGGAACAAAATAGTTTTCATCCCTACCAGCCACGTGATGAGTTTATTTTCTTTGATTAAAATATTGAGACATATTTTACATACAGAATATTGAAAAAATTAAATCAACACAGCTGGATGCATTTTCATACACTTCACAGACTCATGTTACCAGCATCCAGCTCAAAAATCAGATCAGAGCCACAAATCACCCAGAAGCCCTTCACATGTCTCCTTTTAGTTTGAACTCCCAAAGTACATGCCATGATATCACTAGGGAGTAATGGACTTGTGTTTATTCTTTATATAAAATAAATGCCATCTTGCAATATGTACTCTTTTGTGTCCAGTTTATTTTGTTCAATATTATTTATAAGATCATTCATATTTTGTATGTTGTTGTAGATTGTAAATTTGCATTGTTGTTCATAGTATTTATTCATTTGACTATGCCAAAATGTAACCCTTTTAGAGTTCAAGGATGATTGGATAGTTTCCATTTCCTGCTGAAAACATACAAGCAATATTTCTCCCTTCTCTGATTTCTCCTACATGTATGGCAACTCAAATGTGATACAATGAAAATGAAGTTTAGGATTTTATTCAGTGTATTAACTTTCTATTGCAACAGCAATGAATTACTACATAACTAGGAGATTAAAACAACACAAACTTTTAGTTACAGTTCTGTAGGTCAAAAGTCTGATATGGGTTTCACTCAGATAAAATCAAGTGATCAGAAGAGCTCTGTCCCTTTTAAGTAAAGTATTCCTTCAGTTGTATTTTCCATCTCCTAGAGACTGACCACATAGTTTGTATCAGGTATCATTTCCTCCATATTCAATGAGGAGAATGATATCAAATGAGAAAAACCAGTGAAGTCCTTCTAACCCTTCCATCTCCTTAGCTCTCTGACTACAGACAGGAAAGGTGTTCAGTTTTGAAGAACTTATGTGTTTACTTTGAACCTCAGTGAAAAAATGGTAATAAAAAAGGAAAGGAAAGATAGGTCAACCAATAACTTCTTTTCAGCCCTTACATAATCATCAGTAATAAGAGAAAAAGATAGTATGTAATGGAGGTAAATATGTTTTTACCAAGAAATGAAATTTAAAATACAAAATGAGTTAGTTGTGTGCACAATTACCAGCCTCTGGCAAAAACAGTATGCATATTCATGCTGCATTATCTGTGAAAAGTGAGTCATAAACTAGTAGAATATGTGTATAAATTAAATAATTGATGTTTGCATTTAAAAGTGATGGTCCAGAATATAGAGATAAACAGTAAAATATAAGCTAATAATTTATAACTTTTTTTCTTTTTTTAGAACAGTATTAAAGAACAAATTAAATATTCCATGACGTCAGCAAGGGACTTCAGAAGAAAGCAAAAATCTTCATAAATTAGTTCCATAAATGTCACATATTCCCTATATTTCAAAGAGTGGGCTTCTTTTCATTTTTCCTTTGAACCCCCAAATTATGTAGCTACTTCTGTTTCTAATTGCATATAAGCTCCCAATAGCTGACTATACATAGACTCTGCATTCATGTATAAATAAAAAAGCACTGAAGACATAAAAAATAGCAAAACTTTCAGTGGCTAAAATTCATATATTTCTTACTATGTCCAAGATTCTGTGTCCCTAGTACTTTCTTTAACAACTCATTTAATACTGAAAGCAGTGTTATAAGGGAATGCATCCATCAAATGACCTAGCTTACTACCCACAAACACTGTGCCTTTGGGTAAAGCAGTTAAATTTTTTTCTCCATATATATTCCTATGATGCAACTGTTAGGTAATGGTACTTCCTAGGAATGCAGGAATTTGGTTGGCTACCATCTTGAATGTTACTGTTCACCATGACAGAGGAAAATAAGTGTATGTCAAAGTCAATTTGCCATGGCAATAAAAGAAGAAACATCATGTAAGAGAGATAATGACTTCAGTATCTGCCATGTCAATTTCTGGTCGTTATATGTAGCTTTCTGAGCCTGTGCATTAGGAATTACTGTAAAATGGAATCTTGTATCTCACTTTAATATCAGAAATGCATAACATAACATGGACCACATAAATAAATTGTATTTCTCACTTATAATGAATGAAGTCATCCATTTTCAATTTGCAAAACATTAGTGGATTATTGAGAAGGTAAGTATAAAAAAATTGAGGCACCATTTTTCTCCTAGCTCAGAACAAAGTCAGGGCAAAAGTAGAGGAAACATTGTTTATGGTCATTGTAAGATGTAAAAAATGTTGCAGCAACTTGTGTCAAATAGTATCATTGATACTTATTAATATATATCATAAATTCCAGGACAGAAAGCTATTATGGGAGTTTCTTTTGAAATTTAGGGCACCAAATATTCTACATTTATACTGAGATGTTTACAAAACTACATGCATGGCAGGACAGTTTGCATGCCGAGAAAATGGCTGAAAATGCCCTATGAATTCAAGGCCAGATTTCTAGGGTCAGTACAAGAAGGAAGTACCAAATAAACTAGATTTGTAAATGCCATGGTTAAGTGTTGAAATCATGTTCCAGCACAGAGTCTTCTGGTGAAGTGTGAGAGAGTTGTTTTCATTTGTTGGATGTTTTTGGTTGGTTGGTTGTATTTTACCTTATCTTTTTATTTCCTTCCATATCCTTTTCTGTTTTTTTAAGTCATGAATTTCAATGAAATTTGTCAAAACACTAACTGACAACAACTTAAAGGACAGAGACTTCAGGGACCACACACAGTATTGAATATCATCTTCAAAGCATAGTTTGGAAAAGTCATTAAACAATGGCTGGAAATATCAATTATGAAGAATGGCAAAACTTGAGGAAGAAGAAAAATATCTTTTCCAGAGCAACCAGGTTATAAAAATTAAAATATACAGTTTTTAGCCACCAAATTACTAAACCAACAAAGAAAAACATGAACAGGTGTCCCATTAAAAGGAAAAGCATAATTTGACAGAAACTGTTCCTCAGGGAACACAGATATTGGAATTACTTGAAAAATACTTTCTTTCACCTGTCTTCTTTATGCTCATGGAGTTGAAGGAAATCACGGACAAAGAACAAAATAATCCATGAAAATAATTCATGGACTGAATGAGAATATCATTAAAAATTAAATATTATATAAAGGAGACAAATTATAATTCCTTGTCAGAAAAGCACAGTACTTAAATGAAAATTTCACTAAAGAGTTTCAACAGCTGGTTTGAGCTGACAGAAGAATGAATCAGTGAACTTAAAGATGGGACATTTGAAACTATCCATTCTGAAGTAGAGAAATAAACAAGATTGAAGAAACTTGAAAAGACCATAAAGGAATTGTAGGAAAGCATCAAATGGGCCAACATTTTCAAAATGGTATTTCCATAAGGAAATAAGAGAAAAAAAGAGTCATAAAGAAAATTGGAATAAATAATGGTTACTACTTCCCCAATTAGAGAAAGACATGAACCAACACATTTTGAAGCTCAACAATGTCTGGGGAGTCATTACCCTAGCTGCTTATCACCTGCAGCTGATCCTGAAAAAGTATAATTGCTTATATCTCATCAGAAACAATGGGGTCCAGAAGGGAGCAGAATAACATAATGAAAATATGATGAAAATAAACAAACAAAAATGGATAGCCAAGAATTCTATACTTGGAAAATTAATCTTTCAATAATAAATAATAAAGACAATTCCAGATTTTAAAAAAGCTGAGGAATTCATTTGTAGGAGTTATGCCCCAGTAGAAACACTAAAGGGAACACTAGAGGAGCTGAATATTTTTGTTCTATAGAATTGGTGTTTATATCAATTCATGATAGATTGTTACAGTTAAGGATGTTTTTCAAATTTCCATTATAGTTACAAAGACAATATCTAAAATATATACCTAAAAGGGAACCAAAATTTGTTTTATATGAAAATACCAACTTAGAAAGAAGGCCAGAATGGAGGAATTCAGGGACAAAATGTATATCACATACAGAAAACAAAATACCTTAAAGAGAAATCTTACATTATTGCTTATTGAATAAGAAAATTGATTCATGAGATGGAAAATAATGCTGTGTCTTACTTTGAGATTCATGTGCACATAAAGGATGATTAAAATATACGTGTAAAATGGAAAAAAAGTAAAGAAAAAAAAAACAGACATATGCATGTAAAAAGGGAAATCCACAACTACTATGAAAATCTTTGGACTGTAGGAAGATTCCAAGTTGAATGCCTTTATTAAGCAATTCAGACTCCACAAAATTTTATTGTTGACTAAAGCATTGATGTTCCAAAATATTGAGCACAGTAAAAATCACAATGAGAATGATGATTTCACAAAAATGGCAGAACAAGAATTTATAGGGGTCACTTCTAGGAAAACAAAAAATTTTAAGTTCTAATTAGGAGCCATAGAGAATGGAAGGCAGTGGAATATGTTTAAAGTACCAAAAATAAGATAAATTCAACCAAAAATTATATATTGTGTAAAACCATCCTTCAAAATATGAGAACTTAAGACATTTTCAGTTACATTAAAGCTGAGAGACTTCACTACCACTAAAACTGTCTTTTAATAAATTTTTTTTTCATTTTGAAAAAGTTATTAATGTATATGATTCCTACATGAACATACATAAACAATGTATGTATAGTAAATATTGTGAATTTAAAAAAGAAATATACATTAGCATCATACTGGGATCCCATACATCACCCCACCACCAATACCTTGAATTGTTCTGAAACATATGTGACAAACTAGGAAAGATCATCATCAAAATATTACTAACAATAGCCCTTATCTTACTTTTGGTGTATTTTTTTTTCCCAAAAAAACACCCTGTTATTAAAACTCTGTATCAGTATTATATATTTCTTATAGTTAAAGCTCATGTGAGAACATTCTCCTATTTGCTATGTAAACCAAAGTTTAGGTTCCACCGCAGTATTCACTGTGTTATATGATCCTATGTCTTGTACAATCCACTGAGTGTACACTAAGTGGCTCTCATTTTCATCACAGAATTGTGTGGTCATCTCCTCAGCCAAATTTAGAATGTTTTCCTTATTCCAAAAGGAAAAACCCCATCCCTCTTTTATTTCCCTATTTACTCTTAAAATTGATATAATTTCTTCTTTGGCATTACTGTAAAAATATTACAATATTACCATTAACTACTACCCATAAATTACATTAGTTGTAATTTTCCCACATATCACCATATTCTTAACAATTTGTAAAGAAATATATTTTATATTTATACAATTAATATCAATTATCCACCTCTACATCATCCACCTCTACAATCATCCACCTCTACAGCCCCTAGATTTTCTTCTACCTTCCTTTCAACTGACATTTACATCCATAAACTATCCCTTTCAGTCACAATCATATGTATAAATTAGCAGTGTTAGTTATCCTCAATATAATATATTACCATCAAGTCTACTCATTTCCACTTTTAAACCTATTAAAAATTTTGCATATATTAAGCATCAGGTCACATTCTCAACCCACATTCTATCTCCTAGTAGCCTACACTCTAGAGTTTACCTCCAAGACTTTGCACCTCATATTTAGTTTAAAATAGAGAAAATATATTTTAAATGCATAAATGTTATAAGATATTCAGAAGGTCATTAAATATTAATAAAGTGGGCAATTCAACAAGAAGAAACAATTAAGTATTTATGTATGTAACCTTGGTGCTCCAAGATACATGAGGCAGAAATTGGTAAAATTGAAGGGAGATATAGACATATCTACAATAATAGTTGTAGACTTCAATACACCCTCTCAGCATTGTATAGAAAAGCTGGACAGAGGATAAATAAGGAAGGAGACAGCTTAAATAATATGAAAAATGACCTATACCTACTGGACATTTATAGAGCATTTCCCCGAAAACAGCAGGAAATACATTCTCTAAAGTTCTAATGGATCCTTCTCCATGATAGATCATATATGATTCATAACACAGTTCTAAATAAATTTAAAAACATTGTTTTTTACTTAAAAAAAATAAAATATAACATAAGCTTTGCTTTTCAGATATCATAAAGCAATGCATTAGTTTAAACAACAAAATATTGGTAATATTTGACTTTTCTGACCAGGAGCAAAAGGAAAATTTCATGTATTTCAATATAATATGTTTGTTCTTGTTTCTGGAATGGCCAAAGTGATCCAGAGATAAGAAAAGACAGTTTTATTATATTTGCAAACACACTTATATAAAGTTAAAGGCAACATTGCAAACGATTTGGAAAAATTGATAATTAATTCACAGTTATTGGGATAACTGACTGTGTGGAAAAAAATGAACTTGTAACAAAGCTTATGATTTTATAACAATGTAGTAGGAAGTCAGTTCAAAACACTTTCTTTGATCATACTGCAATTAATATGGAAAAAAATAACAAGCATAAAAAGGAAAATTCCCAAATATATGAAGATTAAACAACACACTCTTAAATAATCAGTGGGTCAAAGAAGAAATTCCAGGAGAAATCTGTAAATATCTCGAGATGAATGAAAAAAGAACACAACATATCAAAAACTACGGAACACAGCAAATGACGTGCTGAGATGGAAATTTATAGACCTCAATGCTTAGATAAAAATAGAAGAGATCAGAACTGAGTGGGAGAGAGTGTGGTCTACAGTGTGAACTGTGGTCTATGGTTGGTGGCAAGGCTCCAGGATGTGTAAGTTCATTGAGGTTGGTGGGCCACACTGTGGGAGATGTTTGTGTGGGATGTGGTGGGAGGTGTGGGAGGTGGGCAACATGGGAATCCCAGTGGGTTCCGTGTAATATTTTAGGTAATCTAAGCACCTCTTAAAATATATGTATATATATA
>JAKSZT010054033.1:412902-447696 GCA_026826555.1 Tolypeutes matacus
GAAAAACTTTAAACAATTCAAAATTAAATAGCAAATTTCTAAAAAATCCATTTGTCTGAGAGGAATATTTTGATCTGAACTTAAGTGAAAATACAACAACCACAATTTGTGTAAGGCGGCTAAGTCAGTGCTTAGAGGTCTTCTTTTTTTTTTTGGTTCTAGATTATTTATTTTATTTTTAAAGAAATTATACATTACATAAATGTTACATAAAAAATATAGGCATTCCCATATGCCTCAATTCCTCCCCTGCCATATTTTCTCCCATTAATATCTTTCATTACTGTAGTAAATTTGTTAAAACTGATGAAGACATATTGAAGCATTGCCTCTAACCATGGTCTGTAGTTAACATTACGGTTTACACTTTGCTCAGCACAATTTTATAGGTTTTGACAAAACATATAATGGTCTGTATCCATCATTGCAGTATGCAGAACAATTCCAAAGTTCCAAAATGTCCCATGTTACACCTATTCTTCCCCCTCCTTCCCCTCAGAAACTCTGATGATCACTGCCTTTATATCAATGTTACAGGTTCTTCCATTATTAGAATAATAAGTTCACTTTATTCCGTAGTTGCATTCCCCCCTTATGTTTGTTCATTCCTCAATCTTGAGGATTTTGGGATGGTGATGCCCATTCTGCTTCCAGTTGAGAGGGGGCTTAGATACCATAGGGCAGATGGATAAATCTGTCTAGCTTGCAGTTGGACAGACTGCAAATTTGAGGTTGCAAATAACCACCCAATCTGTTTTATTGGGTGGTCATTGTTCATCATCATTCTTTTGTTAGTTGTCCTGGGAAAGTCTGATGAACTGGAACTTCACTGCAGTGAAGTGTAGGTCTTCACTGCAATTCTTCTGAGATTCAGAGCTTAACAAGCATACAAATACACAGATTTAATGCAATCCCAATAAAAATCAGCACAGCGTTTTTTTACTGAATTGGAAAAACTAATTACAAAAAGAGATATTGAAAAAGAAAAATGAAATTGGCGGTATCACACTACCTGACCATAAAACATACTAGAAAGCTACAGTGGTCAAAACTGCATGGTATTAGCACAAGGATAGACATAGCAACCAATGGAACTGAATTAAGAGTTCTGATATAGATCCTTGCATATACAGTCATATGATATTGGACAAGGCCACGAAGCCCACTCAGGTGGGAGAGAATGGCCTTTTCAACAAGTGGTGCTTGCAGAACTGGATATCCATATCCAAAAGAATGAGAAAGGACCACCATCTCACACTTTATACGAAAATCAACTCAAGATGGATCAAAGATCTAAAAATAAGAAACAAGACCATAAACACCTTGAAAGGTAATGTAGGGAAGCATCTACAGGACTGTGTAATAGGAAATGGTTTCATGAACTTCACACCCAAAGCACAAGCAGCAAAGGAAAAAATAGATAAATGGGATCTTCTCAAAATTAAAACCTTTTGCACTTCAAAGGACATTATCAAGAAAGTAAAAAGGCAGCCTATCCAATGGGGGAAAATATTTGGCAATTAAATATCTGATAGGAGCCTAATATCTTACATATATAAAGAAATCCTACACTTCAAAAATAAAAAGACAAACAACCCATTTAAAAAATGGGCAAACGACCTGAAAAGACACTTCTCCAAGGAAGAAATACAAATGGCTAAAAAGCACATGAAAATATGCTCGACACCACTATCTATTAAGGAAATGCAAATCAAAACTACAATGAGATACCATCTTACACCCATTAGAAAGGTGGCTATTAAAACAAAAAAATAAGGGGTTGGAGGGGTTGTGGAGGAAGGGAACCCAAAACCACCGTTGGTGGGATTGTGGAACGGTTCAGCCACTGTGGAGGACAACTTGGCGGTTCCTCAGAAAACTAACACTAGATCTTCCATATGATCCAGGGTTCCACTGCTTGGTATATGCCCAGAAGATTTGAAAGCAAAGACGCGAACAGATAAATGCACACCAATATTCATAGCGGCATTGTTCACTATTGCCAAAAGTTGGAATCAGGCCCAGTGCCCATCAACAGATGAATGGATAAACAAAATGTGGTACATACATACAATAGTAAGAAGCTGTAAAAAGGAATAAAGTGCTAACACACAGGATAACATGGATGAATCTTGAGGACCTTATGTTGAGTGAAGTAAGCTATGCATTGAAGGATGAACAGTACATGACCTCACTGATATGAATTAAGCAAATTGAGCAGACTCAGAGAGCTATTGTCTGGAAGATGTGTTTGCAGGAAATAGAAAGGTAGAAGAAGGTTGTGAGTCAACAACCATGTGGGCGTAGTCTATGGTAAGGTGAAAATGTGTAGTTGCATATTGAAGGGATATGACAAGAGGGTAGTGATATTTTTGAGTTGGGTCGTGCAGGTTTGACAGGTAGGTAGATTGTGAAGCGTGGGTTGGAAGGTCCAGTATACTGGAGGGAGGGTTGATAGAGGGACCAGGTGAACACTGGAGACTTGTGGGATTGTGTTTGAAAGTACAGAGTTGGGAATGCTCTTATGGAAATATGACAAGGAAGGGTTACTGGTTTAAGAGTGTTGGAGGGGGTGGCATTTGAGACAGGGTGCACCTGGAGCAGCAGTCTTCTAGGGAGTGTGTGCGTGATCATTCTGTCATAATGTGGTGTATCATTGTGTGGAGATGCACATAATGAGTGGGAAGGAGTTGGAGTCCCATCCTTTGAAGAATCGACTTGTTCACAAATAGACAGGCAGGAGTTTCTCGAGCATGGGCAGTTTCTAATAGGGGAGGACAAACCAGTGTGTCAAGACCTCAGTTTTGTTGCATGTAACTATGGATCTTGTCATCAAAGGAATGAATCCAGGGGGTCGCCCTGAGCCCCAAAGGAAAGGTAAGGGAGGAATAAAATAGATCAAACAGGGAGTATTTAGTGGGCAGTGGAACTGTTCTACATGATCTTATAATGATGTACACAGGACATGTTAAATCTCATTAAAATTTATAGAAGTGTACAGTCTAAAATGTAAACCATAATGTAAAAACCATTGACCATGTTTAGCAGCTATATTTCACTATTGTATATCAGTTATTAGAAAGTTACCATCCACATATAAAAAGGTATTAGTATGGGGAGAGTAAAATGAGGGGATGTTGGGTATATGAGAATCTTCTATATTTTGTGCATGACATTGCTGTGACCTAAAAGTTCTTTGAAAACAAAATGAAAAATAGTGAGACACTGGGGAATGAGTGGAGGAAGGTGCCATGGTACAGACAGAACACCAGATACTGTGGTGTGGTGATGAAAGGCAAAATGTCAAAATAATTTTTTAAATATTTTTCATTTTTAAAATATCCTAATCTTTTAATTTTTTTGTATTTTTAGATTTTTAATTTTTTTGTATTTTTTCTTATATTTAAACTTATTATTGTTTCATTTTCCTATTAATTGTATTTGGCTATTTTAATGGCTTCATTATTGAAGAAGCTTTGGGTCACAGAAGGGTTACAACTGGGGCAGGGGAGGAGGGTTGGTATGGGGTGTCAGTGATGGCGGATGCATGGGAGGAAGTTCACCTGAGGATACATGTAAGCTACGTATAATTGTTCAAATGTTCTTTGAACTCCTTTCACAATTTTGTGTAGTTTTCTGTGTACAAGACTTTACTCCTTTAGTTAAGTTGATTCCTAAGTATTTGATTCTTTTCCTTGCTATACTAAATGGAATTTTTTGCTCCTTATTGATGTACAGAAATGTTACTGATTTTGTATGTTCATCTTATATCCTGCCACTTTATTGAACTTGTTTATCAGCTCTAGAAGCTTTGCCATATATTTCACAGGGCTTTCTATGTATAGGATTATGTCATCTGCAAATAATGAAATTTTATTTCATCCTTTCCAATTTGGGATGCCTTTATATCTTTTTCTTCCCTAAGTGCTCAAATACTCCAAACACAATGTTAAATATGAGCAGTGACCGTTGGCATCCTTGTCTTGTTCTAGATAATAGAGGCAAAGCTTTAGCATTTCACCATTTACTATGATGTTAGCTTTGAGGTTTTCATACATACCTTTATCATGCTGAGGAAAATTTCTTCTAGTCCTATCTTTTGAAGTGTTTTTATCAAGAAAGGATGCTGTATTTTGTCAAATTCTTATTCTGGATGAATAGAGATGATCATGAGATTTATTTTTTCTTTCAATGTGTTAATGTGGTGTTTTACATTGATTGATTTTCTTATGTTGAACCATCCTTACATACCAGGGATGAAATCCATTTAGTCATGGAGTATAATTCATTTGATGTGTTGTTGAATATGATTAGCAATTATTTTGTTGAGGATTTTAGCATCGTGGTTCATTAGAGAGATTTGTCTGCAGTTTTCCTTTCTTATGGTATATTTATGTGATTATGTTATTAAGGTGATGTTGGTATCATAGAATGGGTTTGGCAATTTTTCCTAAACTTCTATATTGTGGAAGAGTTTAAACAGGATTCATGTAAGTTCTTTTGAGAATGATTAGTAGAAATCACCTATGAAGCCATCTGCTCCTGGGCTCTTCTTAATTGGGAGGTTTTTGATGACTAATTCAATCGTGTTACATTTGATTGGTCTGTTGAGTTCATCAATTTCTTCTTTCATCAATGTAGGCCACTTGTGTGTTTCTACATGCTTTATATATAAAGTTTTATTAGTCTTAAACCTTAAACCCAAAGGTCAAGCAACTAAAGAAAAAAATAGGTAAATGGGACCTCCTCAAAATTAAAGACTTTTGCACCACAATGGACATTATCAAAAGGTGAAAGTACAGCCAATTCAATGGGATAAAATATTTGGCAATAATACATCCAATAAGGGTTTAATATCCATGATATATAAAGAGATCATATAAGTCAATAATAAAAACACAAACTAAATGATTGAAAAATGGGCAAAAGACTTGAAAAGACAACTATCTAAAGAAATACAAATGATGAAGAAATAATGAAATAATGTACTATATCACTAGCAATAAGAGAAATGCAAATCAAAACTACAATGAGATACACTCTATCCCTTTACCATAGATTATGTCCATATGGGTGATGGCTCAAAGCCTGCTCTTCTCTTACTCTCCCTTGTTAACCTATCTTTTAGACAATGGTTCTCAGAGACTGCTCACTTTCCTCAGTTCAGATCAGTAAGTTCATATACTGTTCATCCTTCAGTGCCTGGCTTGCTTCACTCATCATAAGGTCTTCAAGATTCATCCACGTTATTCCATGTGTTAGCACTTAGTTCCTTCTTACAGCTGAGTAATATTCCATTGTATGAACTGTGGTCTATGGTTGGTGGCAAGGCCCCAGGATGTGTAAGTCCATTGAGGGTGGTGGGACACACTTATGGGAGATGTTTGTGTGGGATGTGGTGGGAGGTGTGGGAGGTGGGTAACATGGAAATCCCGGTGGGTTCTGTGTAATATTTTAGGTAATCTAAGCACCTCTTAAAATATATTTATATATATATAAATAACATTTTTGTAAGCAAATGCACATATATGCATATATATTTATATATCATTTTACAAATATTGGTATGTATTATGAAAATTTTGATTTTTACCCACAATAAAAAATAAATAAATTTAAAAATTTAAAAAAACTACAATAAGATATCATTTTACACCTATTAGACTGATTACTAAATGTCAGAAAACTCTAAGTGTTGGAGAGGATGTGGAGAGACAAGAACACTTATTCACTATTGGTGCGATCCACTGAGTGTACTCTTTGGATAGAATGTACAAGGCATGGTATAACGCATTTAACCACGTGTTGGAAGATGGACTTTGGTTACCAGTTGAAATATAAGTGTGTTCTTTCATGAGCTAAAACTAATGGGCAATAATACATAGTGTTAATAATAGGGGGTGTATGGAAAAAAATATACCAAGTGTTTGCTATGGACAGCTGAACTTAACATGAAGTCATTTGAGTTCATGTCTACAATATATTGTTTTAATTATTAATGGAAGTTTTAAATCATAAAATTCTACTGAAAAACTATAGGCTTTAAACTACATATTAAGTCTCTATGGTGTACTGTTGATACAATAAATAATATTTTAAGATATATATAAATAGTGGAAATTATGAATTAGACCTGTTTAAAATGTCAAGTAATATTTGTGTTGTTAGGGTATACATTTTCTTGTATTTCTACAACTATTGATATTAATCCCCTAAAATATGCTAAGGCTTTTGTCATATTTTTTTGGGTTAAGAAAAATAAAATTGAAATATTTGTCCAATATACAATTGTTAAAATATTATTTTGTTAGAAATATACCTAGAATCTATAACTTAGGTAAACTGCTTGCATTAAAGGGCTTGAAATATATTTTTTTTCTTTTTCATTATTTTGATTCTCTGATTCTTTAAGAGAAACTTTAAAAATTATACTATTATGTAACACCAAGGATCGAAGTGCTTTCTTATTCCTCTTATGAAAGGAATATTGTTAGTTAATTTTCTCCCAGGAATCAATAGAAAAAGTTAAATTAACTATTTGAAAAGAATATAAGTAGAGCTTTGACAACAGAATCAAGCCAACATCATTCAATGGTTACAATCTCTTTCCTTTTCCTAAGACATATCATGTTTACTTAATTCTACCTGTACCAAATTAGGATTACAGACACTTCATATCTTTCCTTAGGTGTTATTGGAGGGTGGAGAAAATTAATTCTAAATCAATTAATATTTTTACAAACATAAAAATAACACAACTGTGAAATCAAGAAATTTACACATAACTTTTTTATTTTGTGGTTTTAATTTTCAAGCTATACTCATTACTCATATACAAATGAATGCCTGAGGCAGTTTATTGTCTCTGCTTATAGAAATACCTAAAATCATTTTCAAAATGTGCTGTTATTAGGCCTACATCACCATTAATTCCAAGACAAGTGCAGAGCCACAGGTATATTCATGGTCTATATTTTGTTTGGCTATTTTTTTGGGAATGGAATATTATTATTTAAATTTTCTTGTAAATACTGCCTGTAAGTAAGGCTAAGTATTGAAGCCTATACATCATTTGATTGGATCAAAGGGAAATAAACTAAAATATCTCTTCACTGCTGGTGGCTGGGGTTCCTTTAATGTTGACCCTGTATTATAGGCTGTCACATGGCATCTATGCTGTAAGTGCCAAATTCTCTGTTTGTTCATTTTTTTCAGATACATTTTCTTCTTTGTCACCAAGGTGCTGGGAAAGCCATGGCCTGAGATCCCCTTTGTGAGAACTATATTCTATATTAGTACTTCACACAGGCTTCCTGAGGAATTTCTTTTGGTTTAGGTCATGGTGGTCTTCCACTGTGAGTAAAGAAAGAGCAAAGAAACTACAGGAGGTATTAGCAATGTCTCCACAGGTCCTGAAGGAAAAGCCTCCTAAATGGCTTCATTGGATTTCATTGTTAGCAATATTCATGCCTCAAAAGATGACTGCAGAATAGTATTCCTCTGTATTAGCCAAGGTCCTCTAAGGAAAGAGAACCCACAGGAGTTATACATATATATCATAATATATATAATATATATAATATAAATATTATGAGTTATTTTTTAATCAAAATTGGATTATTTGACTGTAGAGATGGGCTAGAACAAATTCCATAGGGCAGGTTGCAAATGAAAGATCTAATGAAGCTTCCTGATGAATTACCCAAGAGAAGCTGCACAACTAAATTAGAGATGGACATTCACCATTCTGACTGTTGAAATCATCACTTTTCATTTTAAGGCCTTCAACTGATTTTATTAGACTTTTCTCATTGTTGAAGGAAATCCTGAAATTGATTGTAGATGTAATAAGTCATAAATGCAATCGATTTACTGAAGATTTAAATCCTCACAGTACAGTCATGCCAGTGCTTGCTTGACCAAACATCTATACACCATAACGTAGCCAACTTGACATGTAAACTTAAGCATCACAATCCATATCGTGTCAAGGTGGCAACAATACACATCTCCTTAAACCATATTTAATCTTTAAATAAAAACAATAACAGTCATAATTTCACCTAACAATACTCAATTATCCTACAAACAACTGAAAACCAACTTTATTCCCCCAGAATAAGATGCAAGTCCTTGGGTAACATTCAATCCTAAATTTGACATCATGTAACTGAAATACAAGTCACATCATTTATAAGGGAGTATAATATAGCCTTCAGGTAAGAAAATGAAGTTATATTGCTGGCCATACCAGCTGAAATCAGACTGTTTCTGGTGGTTTTTGCTAAAAGCTATTGAGTACAAAAGCATTTGCTAAATAAATAGCTGCAAACCAGGTACCAGGGTATGGACTTATTTTCTCAAGAAATGATACGATATCTGAAAAAACAGCAATTGGAGTTGCCACTTGGTTAAGTGTATGATAATCCACAATCATCCTCCAAATCTACACGTTTTCTGCACAGGCCAAATAAAAAAATTGAGTGGGCATGTTGTGGAAATCACTGCCACTGCTTCCTTCAATTCCTTGATGGTGGAACTAATCCCTGTAATCCTTCCAGGAATGTGGTATTGCTTTTGATTTATTATTTTTTCTAGGGAGAGGCAGTTGTAGGGGATTCAATTTGGCTTTTCCTACCATAACAGCCCTCACTCTACAAGTCAGGTAATCAATATGAGGATCTGACAGTTGCTTATTGGGCCTATTCCATTTATAAATTCTGGACTAATAACCACAGAATAGTTCTGAGAACCCACTGGACCCACTGGACCCACTGTGAGATAGGCTTGAGCTAAAACTTTATTGATCACATGACCTCCATAAGCCCCAACACTGACTGGTAGAGCACAGTGATATTTTGGGTCTCCTGGAATTAAAGTTACTTCCAATCTTGGTGTCTAGTAATCCCAAAACATCTGAACATTTCCGTTTTCCCAAAGCACAGATTCCCTGGTCAAAAGCCATAGATCTCTTTGGAGGAGGCCAGAGGGAGATTAACAGTATACATTTTTGGCAGTGTAGCAGGATCCTTCCTCATGGGGACACAACCTTTCCTTCATTCAAGGTGTTCTTGAGGTTTCTGAAGTCTGGGAATTGATTAAGGGGACCTGGCTCTCTGCTTTTGTAATTCAGGTTAGACTTTTGTTCACTGGACCTTGAACTCTTTTACTCATGAAGATAAGAGTTTAGTAGCCTGCCCATCTATTTTATGTCTAGATAGCCCATGATCTAATGGCCAGCACAGTAGGTCTCTTCGTGTCAGACTTTTCTGATTATTGCCTTGACTCTGCTGTCCATTATGGTATTCAAACCCACCTTGTCTTTGGTGATTAAGTGCTGTCAGTTGGCTTCTGCAAACCAGGGACTGGATCATCCCCATTGTGTTTTAAGATTCCAGGTTCGGTGACAGCAGCTCCCCCATTGATATCTGACCTATAGATAAGAGGGATCACACAGCTCTTAAGGGATAATGGAGTTAGTCTCACAAATTTGTGCTCACAGTCCTGGTGAAAGGTGTTTCCTCTGGACATTCCTTGGACAGGTGAGCAAGTCTTACATGATACAACCCCTCTAACATTTCAATCTCTCTAAGCCTTTGGATCCACTCATCTATATTGTGCCAGGGAAGTTCTGGCATTTCAACTTCAGTTTACGTAGGCCACCTTTTGGTCCATGCTTGGGCCAACCACCCTGACCAAGTGTTAGAGCACTTTCTAACCCCTCAAGCTAAAGTAATTTATCCAGAATTTTGCTTAGTGTGGCCATTTTGATAAATTCAGTCTGTTCTAACTTTATGGCCCTTCCACAATTATCACACTCACTTAATATCCATTCCACAAATACTCCCATGATTTCTTTCAGGGTATATTGGAAAATTCAGGCAGTTCTGTTGGAGTGTAGTGCACCACGTAATATGTCACATTTTGTACCACACCTTTTGAGACTTGATGGGAATTCAGTATAGTTATAGGTGTAGAAGAAAATAGGGATGGTAGGGGTGGGTCATGAGAAGAACTAGAAGTGTCTTTTAAGACAACTTTCTCAGGATATTTCATTACAGCTTCTTCTTCTGGTGAAACAGAACAGTGTCTGAGGGATGTTTCCTCAGGGAAAGTGTTTATAAATTTATCAGGCTTAGCATGGTTAATCACTTTAGGTGGTTAAATGGCTTATTCCTTAAGGAAAATTAGAGATTGAGGTGCTGATTCCTCAGGGTAGACATTACAAGTTTATCTGCAAAGACTCAGCAAGTTTAGCATTTTAATGTATCCACTTTTTTCATGAACAACAAATATATCCCCATTCCAATTATCATGAACCAATTCCTCTCCAATGAATATTGATCATATCAACAGTGGTTATAATTATTATAATAGATTTTTATCAAATATAAATGCTAAAAATTGCTATAATAGTTTTGAATTAAAGTACTTGATGGCAAGAAAAATGTGGTATTTTTATTTCATATTGTTAATTATCTTTTATGTATCTTATTCATAGATTTTACATTTTGCCCTTTCAAAATATTAGCTTTGATTCCAATGCACAGTTTAAATGTAAGGAAAATCTGGTTTTCATTAATGAAATTATATAATTTAATATGCTTATTAATTTTGGTTATAGTGTTTTATCAAATCAACACTGTGGGTATATCTGGACAATATCATTGTGGTCATCATGAAAACGTGAACCCAGTCCACAAAATTAAAATTCCCCAGTCTTTTCCATTTTCCTGTGAATATAAATATTCATAAATAATCAAATTTAAATGTGGAATTCATTATTTTATGTATCTGTGATATTTGTCTGATAGCATTTAAATATATATATGACATGCATTCATATCAATTTAAGTATATGTGGCATTGTATTTCTATAAAGATGTACTGTTGCAGTTTTTGAAAGAGTATTCCACTGGTATTTTCATATAGATTTGTTGATTTTTTAAAAACTATTTGTGATTTATTCCATCTTATCAAAACCTCAACTTTAAAAAGTTTATATTTTCAAAATTGTAAATAATATTTTCTTAATTTTAATTATCTGTCCATCACTATAGTTTCTCTGTTGTATATAAAAATGAAATTACATCTCTTATTTTTTCAGAAGTAAATTATTATTTTTTAAAACATACTTAGATAATTTAGTACTTTTCTATAATGCTCCTCTCTCCCCTCTAGCCTTCACCACCAGAAAATTCAATGTATATATTTCAGCTAAAAGTCTGTTCAAGGATATCTAGGCTTTTCCTATCATTTCCCCCTAAATTCTTCCAGAACCTTCCTATTGCCCAATTCCCAAATAATTTCCATATTTTTTGGTATTTTTATAGAGGCACTCCACTTCTAGTTACACCAAAATAAATATTAGTTTTCTATCACTTTTGTAACAACTTACCACACATTCTGCAGCTTTAAACAGCACCCATTTATTTTTTCACATGTCAGAATTCTGGCAAGGCACCTCTAGGTCCTCTCCTAAAGGTCTCATAAGGCCAAAATTAAGGTGTGAGTCTTGATTGTCTCTAATCAGAAGTCTCCGGGGAAGAACCCACTTCCAAGCTCATTATGGTTACTGAAGCAATAAGTTCCTTGTGGTTATGAGATTGAAGCCCCATTCCTTGCTGGCTGTTAGCTGGGGGCTGCTCTATGCCTCTAAAGATCATCTGCATTCCAACACATGAACTAAAGCCCTCCAACTCAAAGCCAACAAAAATGCATCAAATCCCCATCATGTTGCAAATCTCTGACATCTTTCTCTACTACCAACGTGAAGAAAACTGATTTGACCCATCCAGATAACCTCAGTAACTTAAAATTGATCTTTAATTACATATGTAAAATCCCTACTCAGTATTACCTAGATTAGCCATATTTGATTAAATAGCAAGGGGATGGGAACCTTGGGGGAAGGAAGGTTGCTACCACAGGTATAATATAAGTTGTAAAGCATGTTCTCAGTTTATAACTAATATTTTATTTTTGGTGGTAGTTGTGGAATTTTATTATTATTAATAAACTATTAATAAATGGGCAAGGAACAACATGGATGAGCTTTGAAGACATATTTTATGAAATAAACCAGAAACAGAAAGATGAATATTGTATGATTTAACTGGTACAAAATAATTATAATATGAAAATTCATAAAGTCATAAATTAGAATCCAGGTTAACAGGGGCTGGTTGGGGGTGGGGAATGGAGATTTATGGTTGTTATACACTTTCTATTAAGGTTAATGGAAGAGTTTTTGTAATGAACGTTGTGGATGATGACACAACATTGTAAATTAACACCACTGAATGAAAGTAGATAAAATGGGAAATTTTAGGTTGCATATGTTACCAGAATTTTAAAAAACCACAGCACTATTTAATAATATAATTATAATGATATTCTTTCATCAATAATAACAAATATGCAAAACCAATGCAAAATGTGAATAGGGAAAACAGTATTTGAATTAAGAGGTTATATGAGAATTCTGTAGTATCTGCATAATTTTTCTGTAAACCTACAACTACTTTAATTAAAAACACATAAAAATATTAATGGTAACTTTAATTTCAAGTTTATTGTATACTTGAGTATGGTTCTGTGTTTGTTGTGTCATGATGAGAACTGACTTCTTCCTACTACATTGTTATAAAAGCATAAGTTTTGTTACAAGTTCATTTTTTCCACAAATATTCAGTTATCCCAATAACTTTGTATTCATTATCAATTTTTCCAAATCATTTGCAATGTTGCCTTTAACTTTATATGTCTGTAAATATAATCATTTTCAGAAAACTTTCTATTCTTATCTATATATCACTTTGGCTATTCCAGAAACAAGAATATATTATATTGAAATTTTCCTTTTGCTGTAGGTCAGGAAAGTCAAATATCACCAATATTTTGTTGTTTAAACTAATGTATTGCTTTGTGATGTCTGAGAAGCAAAGCTTACATCCAAAAGAAGATAAAGCACAGAAAACAATCAAGAAAGAAAACAAGACTTCTAAAATACCAAACACTTTTTAAAAAATCATCTTCAAAACTTTCAACAAAAAGAAGAAAAAACTACAGGACATCAGAAAATGGTGGATTAATAAGAGAAGAAGGAACCAAACAGAAATACTGGAGTCGAATACCACAATAGAAAAAAAAAAAAAAATAAGCCAATGGGATGAAAGAAAATGATTGACTTCTAACAATATTATATTTGATAAGACAGTCTTTCAAAAATGAGGGAGAGATTAATATGACATTCTCATATTAAAACAAATTCAAAAGTAAAAAACCTGAGGTCATTTGTCACATTAGAGTTGCCCTACAAACAATGTTAAGCAAATTTTTCAGACAGAAATGAAAGGACATTTGACAGTGAGTCAAATAACATAATACTAAGCTCTCTGGTAAAGGTAACCTTTCTTGTAATCATAAACACCAGTAATAATGTATTGTATTTTTGGTATGTAACTCCACTTTTTACTGTGTACAAGTTCAAAAACTCAAGCACATAAAAGTAATGATAAATCTATGCTTTTGTATATACAATGTATGAAGATATAATATATAACAATTACCAAAAAAGAGGAGTAACAATAGGGTATAGGGACAGTATTTGTGTA
This sequence comes from Tolypeutes matacus, assembly GCA_026826555.1. NCBI lineage: Eukaryota > Metazoa > Chordata > Mammalia > Cingulata > Chlamyphoridae > Tolypeutes > Tolypeutes matacus. The sequence continues at coordinate 426,519 of JAKSZT010054033.1, forward strand.
GAGGGACTATGGTTAACACATAATGATAATAATATTGGTTTAGCAATTGTAACAAAGTACCACACTAATGTAAAATAATAATAAGGAAAACTGCATTTGTTTTTGTCAGAGGACGTGTTATTTGAGAACTCTGCTCTTTCTCCATGATTTTCTGTAAACCATAACTACTCTAATTAAAAAAAAAAAAAAAAAACTGCTTCCTAGGACAAACAACAACACTACATAATTATAAATGGGTCAATTAAAGAAAAAGTCAGCTATAAATATTTGTGCACCTAAGGGCAAAGCCATTAAATATATGAAACATATATTTACAGACGTGAAAGAAAAAACAGATATTTGTACAGTACAGACAATTCAATACATCACATTCAATAATGGACTATCTAGACAGAAGATCAATAAGAAAATATAGAAAGGTATAACAATAATAGGAAAACCTGCAGGTGGGGGATATATAAGCTTTCTCTCTTTTCTGCATGATTTTTCTTTAAACCTACAACTGCTTTATATAATAACATGAATATAATGAAATCAACTACTAAAATTAGTTGCTAATGATAAAATTTGAATTTCAAATGTTAAAGAAATTTGGAAAAACTTGTGTCCTACACATGAGCTTGAGAACTTCTTAAAAGCAAAAGACCTGTATGAAACAACTCTTAGAGATATGAATAAATGTGGTTAATTTTGGAATTGTAAAATGAAATGTCACATTTTTAATATCTGAATCATTCTGTGTACAAATATATTCTAGATGAACCTGAATTGTTGTTAACAAAACTATGCATAGTAAAAACCAAATAAAATTGCTAAATTGAGGATGGATTTAAATCTAATGGAATAAAAAAATTTATTACATGTTGGAATTTTCTTTAAGAAATTGCCACTTGCTGATTTGCAGTTTAGAATATTATTATTATAGAAGAATATTAAGAAACATCTTAAATCTCTGAACAAATATTTATCTTTTCTAATAATCTATCTCTGTAACACAATATTTTCTTCAGAATCATTGACTAAACCAATATATTGCAACAAAATGAACAGATATGATAATTTAGCTATTTCCCAGTAAGCCAGAAATATATAGAATTTGAAAATGATAAAAGCATTCCTTTTTCCCCAAAATTCATTTTAATTTTGTGAAACAAAATATTTTTAAAATGTATTAAAATATATGATATATTGTTTTAGAATAATATAAATAATTTTATACACATATCAGTTTTAATGTCTAATATGGCAATTTTCCACAGATACAACCAACAGAATTATAAATTACTTAGGAATTTCAATCATTTCTTCAGTGAAAATAGTCCCTGAACCCCAAAACATAAACAGATTATTTATGTAAATTATATTAAATTATGTTCTGCCATATTTCAAGGAATCTCAGGTAATAGATTTTTGTATGCATTTTTCTTACCATCTTCTGAGTGCTACATTTCATGAAAATATTAGTATGGCTCTATTAGATGTCTGGCCATCATTTTCCCTCATAGTCATCTCCAGATTGCAAACCTGCCAAATTCTTCTATGTATTTTGTTTTACTCTGAATATTCTTGACATATCAGGGAATTTTTGCAACCTTTAAGAATCTGAGCAATCCTTCAGATACTTGCTTTTTTGCCCAAAATACACATATAAAGACTAGGAACATGGAATGATTATGAAAGTTGGTAAAGATCTGCTTCGGCTTTGTGAAACCCTTTCTGAGGCATCCTGGCTCTGGTTAAGGGTGATTTCTGCTTTTATAGATTTGACTTCTCTACTCACCATTGTTTTAATATCTATGGGTATAAGCTGTAAAGTATGTGGAGACTTTTATTTTTGAGCCTTCATTTCTAAGACTTTCCTTACTGCTTCTAGCATTTTCAGAATAATGCCAAATGAGCTACTTTTCTACAACCTGCCTTTCAGGGTAGAAACTCACACTCTGAGGGATTCCTAAGATTATTGTCATATACCATGTGACACAAGCACTTTGGGTAAGTCTCTTACTATATGCCACAAACACTTTTATATGCTTTCTTTTTATAATTCATTCTAAAATGAATCCTAGATTTCTTTAATTTAATAACTACTGGTCAATTTTTGTTTGTTTTACTTTTTGATGCCATAATGCTATTCTAAACCCTTAAAATATAGTTTGATTGAAGCTGCAAGATTTTATGGATATATTGTAATGTTAATAATTATATTTATGATCTGACATAAAATTGAAAATCTGATCATCAGTAACTATGAAAAGAATCTAGAAGTTCAATTTTTCCAATGATTATGGGTAAATGTGAATTTCCCAGAGAAGTGACTCCTTGAAGTTTATTCAGAAAGAATGAAGAAAGATCACAGACTTTGTAAAGTCCCTGCAACTGTGCAAAAGAAATTTTCATATTACAGAAGATAAAATTGTTTCCTCATTTCTCAGGTATATATGTATGCTTTAATTCATGATTTTCTTTAAATGGCTAATTAAAAATGCACTTACATAACCGTGATATGTCCAATATCATTAGCATACTTAATTATTTCTGCCCCAACTTATAAACTGATACTCAAGAGAAACTGAAGATTTCTACTTCTGGCTTTATTATAGTTGATCAGTTTTTAAAATGGTACCTGATAATATATATATGATACATAGGCCATATTCCAAATACCAAACTATAATGATACAGAAATTACCAAGAAACTGAGCTAGTACAAACACTATGTATTAAATATTATTTGAAATAGGTTGTAAAGTCTAGCTAAGAAATTCAGAGACAACAGTGTTATCATAGCATTCATAGAAAGCAATCCTCATAAGCAAAACAGTCCTACAAATATGAATGAATTTGCAGAGATATCCAGTGAAGTTTTTACTATGAATAATTTCTTATATTTATTTACAGGATATTAAGCACTAGATGTGCTCTATATAGTCTTTAATTATGCCCTTGTAATTCATGTGTTTAACAATTGATGAGGAATAGGTATCCCGCATTTTTTTCCACATTTAAATATTGTGAAGTAAACATTTCCTAAATATTCCTGGGGTAATAAGGAGCAGGGATAAACATGGACTCTTTCTCTCCCTCTTATGCCCCAGGCTATCAGGATCACTCTGAAATAGAAGATGTATGGTATATTTAGCCTAGGGAAACTTGAGAATTTTACAGACTAAGTGGAAAGATTCAATCTGAAGAGATAGAAGATATGAATGATACTTTTAAGGAACAATAAGCATGTGTGGTGTGATAAAGGAATTTAAAAGATCATTTGGAATTTAGGTTATGTCCAATAACTAGCCCTTAGGAGAATAATAACAAATTAATTACTGAGTATTGTTTTTGCTATTTAATAAAATCTTTGCTAAAGAAACTTATCTTCCTCATATAATTGAGAAAAGAAGAAATATGCATAATGGAAATTATTATAGTAAGACAATTTACATAAATATTTTGTAAAAATCCTATAAATTCATATGATTATAATCAATGAGAGTAAATCAGCACGATTAAAATTATTACCCACATAATAATTGTATGCTACTTAATAATAACACATGAATAAATATAAAAATAAAATATATCACTATAAATAATATAAACATATAAAATTATACATGAATTTATATTCCTAACATTTATATTTATTTGCCTCCATTTAGTTTTTCTCAATATAAAATTAAATAATTCTCAAATGACATCGCTCAAGATAATTAGTATTAGAATTGAAAGTATAATTAAGACTGGATTAGGTTTTCTTTATGATTGTTCTGCTTCAAGACACACATAAGTAAAATAATTTTGATTACCATAGTTATTTAGAATAAGCAGATTTCTGCAAAATCTAGAAAAGCATGGGGCAATCTATCTGGAAAGAAAATTAGCTCTTCATAAAATTTCAGAATTCATGCCTGATTGAAGGAAGGAAGCATTGAGGAAGAGTAATATCAGGTGGGGTGTTTTTCTGAGGTACTGGGTGCAGGTGAGAAGGTAAACTAGAGAGACAGTGTATATACCATTGTACTGGGACACACTGCAGTGGAAAACTGGAATAAATTAGATCTCAAGAGATCCTATTTTCGGGGAGCATGGCTGCAAAGCATGACAGAAAGTACTGAAAGGATGAAAGGCTCAAAGGAAGCAAGAAAGAATGATGAAGTATAATCCATCTGGTGTCTTTTGGATTAAATCCATTCTGATAAGAATCTCAGAACCATTCATTACCTGTGTTACAGAAACCAATTTTTAGTCAACCGGCCAAAGACTCAGCAATATCAGCAATCATCTTAGTCACCTAGTACATGAAGAGAACAGCTGTTCACTGCTCAAACAAAAGGGCTGCTGCAGAGGCTCTCTTACACAGTGTTTATCTGGAATTAAAACTTGTTAATGAATAAAATGGGAAAATAATTACTGGATGTCTTTGAAAAAAGGGTTTAATAAAATACTGTAAATATGATTCATAACTGACTGGCCTTGATTTCATTTTAAATAATTTGAGATCTTAGATTATCTGTTCCTATAAATATTGAAATTAACATGTAACAGCAGAGTTAGAAGAAAGTGAAAAGGGAAATATGTGAATTCATTGATTTCAAAATATTGACTTTTGTTCATTTCTCTAAGCTGTATTTCTCAGGATAAGACATATATGGATATCAATGGTGGAATTTTATTTTGTTAATGATGTAGATTATCTCCACTTTGTTTTAATATATTCTTATTTTATATTTGGAATGCACAGATATGGCAACATGTTATGAGAAATGGACAATCTCACTCTATTCACTGAATTCCTCCTCATGGATATATCAACCTCACAGGAGCTCCAAATCCTGCAAAGTCTGCTGTTCTTAGTAATTTATATGGGAACCTTGACTGGGAATCTTCTAACTGTTACTGCCATTGTGACAGACCCAAAATTGCACTCTCCAATGTATTTTTTTCTAGGCAATTTATCCTTCATAAACATTTGCTGCATTTCAGATACTGTTCCCAAAATAATTGTTAATTCTCCGACAGGGAGTAAATTGATTTCTCTCCCCTCGTGTGCTGCCCAGATTTTCCTGTTTATGTTCTTTGGCTCCACAGAGATGGCCTTACTTATGGTGATGTCCTATGACCGCTATGTTGCCATTTGCCACCCTCTGCACTATGGGCTCACCATCACCCCATGTCTGTGCACACAGGCAGCTGGTGGCTCCTGGGCAAGTGGGTTCATCCATTCTGCTATTCACACAGTGGCATGTTCAGGCTTCACTTCACAGGGTCCAATGTGATCCATCAATATTTCTGTGATGTGCCTCAAATCTTGAGGATCTCCTCTTCAGATGTTCAGTTTTTCTGAGTTTATAGTCGTAGTTCTAAGTGCTAGTATTCTATTAGTATTTCTGCTTTTTGCTTAAGTCCTATATTAATATATTTTCAATGGTGCTTAGGATACATTCTATGGAAGCCCGTAAGAAAGCCCTAGCTACCTGTACCTGTCAGTTGGCAATTCTTATTTTTTTTATAGTTTCTGGTTTAATTGCTGCCTTTGGTCCTGTTGAAGATAAGGCATCTCTCAGTAATCTTCTCACAGCCGTCTTCTACAGCATGGTGCCCCTATTTATAAACCCCAAGAGGGATTATCTGGATTAAAAATTTCTGAAAAATAATGGAATGAATTTTAACTCATATTTGATATATATTCTTAAACATGAATATATCCCAATTAAATATCCAGATTTTTTCTGTATAACCTTTTGCTTTTTACATACATAATAGTGAGCTATGCACCCATGTCCTAATTTTTCAAATCTAGGCATTTGTGTAATTCACACACTTTTCAGGAAAATATTTTCCATGTTTTAAAATTATTTTGAAAGATGTTAGGATGAATTTTAGCTAAAAACAGAGAATGATATCATATGGAGAGGACAATGGATGAGTACCTTACTAGGTGCCCATGTATCTGAGAGAACTTCAAGGTACAGGATCCTGATGCCTTGGAAGAGAATATTGATTGTTTTGTTTTGATTTAGATAATTCAATTCAAATTGGTCTCATTGTATTCACCTTCCTACAAATGTCTGTACCAAGTAATAAAGTTATGGAATTGAGACTCACCTGCAGGATTAACCACACAAAATAGAGCCAACACTGAGATCCCCATTAAAGTAGCTGCCCTTGTTGGAATGTGGACTATTAAAACCTAAGTCTCAACAAAGCATATACTTTGTAAGCTTTTCTCCCTGCCTATAAGTTGGCTCTTTATCATTTATAATATTTTGTTATTTGCTGTATTATAGATTTTAAAATAATAATTGCGTTCATTTAGGATAATAAAACTTTATTTCATTCCCAGTTCAAGGCCAAATATTTTGTATAAATCTACTTATCAAAATATTACTCTTAGTATATCTACCACATTTACATATCTATATCTCTATCACTCTATCTATCTAACAATATATCACCTGTCTCTATTTTATCTTGTACTGTTTGTGTTTCTTTCTGTATGTGTGGTTATATTTTAGTAATAGGTGCATTTTTTTCTAGCTTATTGTAATTTTATACAAATAATCAAGTATAATAATGAACAAAACAGTTCAGCTACAAAATATCCTTAAAAAGGGGAACAAAAAATATATATGTGATCCTAGGCAGAATACGTAGACTGAGATGACTCAAAACATGAATTTAGAATCATGGAAAAATCATCTGCATGTGGCATCAGGCAATTAGGCATGCATTCACAATCCGAAAGCACCAGACACTGTCCTAAAGAAAGTAGAAATAAAAATAGAATACTGAGGATTATTTTGAGTGGGTATTTAAGATTCTTTTTCACTTAGAATTTTTTGGAACTTTCAGATGCTGTCTCAACACTTTCCCTCAAGGCATTTTTGCCATTTTACAGGTTTCAGTATTTCTCCAGTCATGATTTTCTTCTAAAACTCCAAATCACAAGAAACCCATAAGCAAAACACAGTCCTTTCCTATACAAGGAAAGACCATTTAGGGTCATTACATTAATGATATATGCAAAAATCTAAACACATCTACATTGTCACGCAAACAATGAAAGAATAATTTTCATGGAAATGAGGCTATTAGTAGTACCTTAAGTCAATATGCATGAATAATATATAAATGAAGGAAGAAAATGCAGAAAAGGAAGAGGGTTCAAAGTGCAAAGACAAAGGAGTAATTCTTAAAAAACTTCTCAGAGTTTATAAACATCTTTGAAAAAATTCAAATGCAGGAGAAGAAATTATTGCAGAGATAATTTTCAGAACTAAAGGCACAAAATGTTACTATTTAGAAAATAAAATATAATATAGACCTGACAAACCCAAATTAGGATTGCCAATATCTGGCAAGTATGAGAAGAGATGAAGTGGGGATGATCATTACAAATGAGTATGAGCTTTATATTTGTAAGAAAAATATGTCTATTTTTCATTTAAATTGGAAAACAAAAAAAAATTTAAAAATACATTCTTAATTTTAATCAGATGAATATTAATCAAATATGTGGAAGAAAAATCATAAATGTCAGGTATTACATTCCTGAATTCCTACTGGCCCTGTCTTAGGACACTACATAAATGAAGCAACTATGAGAGATTTACATCAAAAGACAATTGAAGTGAGGAACTAACATGAGATAAAAACAGAAATCATATCATTCAACAGGCTGTGGCAGTTTGAGATTATTGTATGAATCACAAAAAGAGAAAGACTGTGTTTTTAAACTGGTCTATTCCTGTGGGTGTGATAACATTTGATTACATTAAATTCAGTTGAGGGGCCTTTGATTAGATTACTTGATAAGATCACTTTAGGGCTTTTGATTGGACTATGCCAGTGAGGCATGAATCAGGTTGAGACTCCACCCTTTTGCTGGGTCTGATATAAATGGATACACAAAGAGAGACAGGCAGAGGGTAAAGGAAGTCACCATATTTGATCCTGGCATGTGAGAAAGAACTAGAAGATCACTAAGCACAAAGCCCCAAGAGGCAGTGCCCAGGAAGCAGCTCAAGAGGAGACAAGTCCTGCTGTATGCCTGATATCTTACAGCTGAAATCACAAAGAAAGTGAACAGCTGAGAATGATATACAAGGCCTGGGAAGAAACAAGCCCTATGCCTGGTTGCCCTCAGCTGAGCTCAGACCTCAGCAGAGATCAGTGGCCATCTTGCTTCAACACATGGCAGGTAGTTGGTGAAAAAGCATCTCTGATGGTGCTTCAGTGTGGACCTTTCATGGCCTTGGAACTGTAAGCTTTTACACTGTATTAGTCTGCCAAAGGGGTGCTGATACAAAGTACCAGAAATCTGTTGGCTTTTATAAAGGATATTTATTTGGGGTAAAAGTTTACAGTTACAAGGCCCTAAAGAGTTCAACTCAAGGTACCATAAGATATACTTTCTCTCCCAAAGTCATTTGCTACATGTTGAAGCAAGAGGGCTGCCGATATCTGTGAGGATTCAGACTTCTTCTTTCCTCTTAAGGCTCGTTGAGCCCAACTTCTTCTGACCTCAGCTGTAGGTTGGAGGGCTCTTTTCTTTCCAGCTTCAGCAGTTATGTTCTCTGCACAAGGTCAGCTGTAAACTATTGGGTGAACGGCTCCTCTCTCTTCCCCAGACTGCAGGATCAAAGCTGACAAGTTCTCTCCTCTTCCATGTCTATGGAGTGCTCTCTATTCCTCTGTGTGTCTTCTTGATTCAGGGTCCATTTATATAGTCCACAAAGGGGGCAGGGACTCAAACTGAGTCACCCTAATGACATGGTTGAATCAAAGCCCTAATCTTAACATAATTTAATCAAAGGCATCTCAGCTGAATCTAATACAATCAAAGGGTATCACATCCAGAGGAACAGACCAGTTTACAAACATATTTCTCATTTTGAAATTCATAAATAATTCCAAACTACCACATACTCCAAATAAATTCCCTTAATAAAAGCCAACCCATTCTGGTACTTTGCATAGGCAACACTTTGGCAAACTAACACACCATCCAACCACATTGTTCTAACCACAGTTGCAGATGAAGCTGTGGTAGAAGATTGCTGGAAAAATAGAAATAATAGAATAGGGTATTTCAAGAAATTAGATATTTTAAAAATAAATTAATGTATATGTAAAAGTTCTACAAGAATTTCAGAGTTATATAAAACACAAATATATGATAAATGTATATCATTACCAAGTTATATTTATCTACAAACACGTGGTTCAACATTAGTAAAATGAATACAGTAATTCATGACAACAAGAGAGTTTAAGGGAGAAACCTCATAAGATCATGCCTTATTTTCAGAAATGAATTCTGCTGTTAAATACTAACATGATAAAATCTGTTAGAGAATATTTGGAAAGTAATATCCTGACTATGAGAAAAAGTAACAATTAAAAGGAAATTTTCTTAGATCAAGCATCATATAACTTAAAATATATATGATAGAAGCATCTCTTCATAGGGAACCAGACAAAAAAGACCACTCACACCAACTTCTTTAGGAAGCATTGTGGAATAAGAAAAGGAAAATAAAACATATATGAATGGAAATGAAGAAATAACACTTTCATGAGCAACACATTTAATTTTGATTGAGAAAATTAAAAAAAAAAAAAACCCTGTGCAAATATAGTAAGAATCTTATTTGAATCATGTTTGAGAAGGCAATTGAATTCTACATGCCAATAAAGAAATATGAAATACATATAGAAAACAAACAAAATATAGAAAATGATTTAAAAAAAAAACAATCCATAGAGTGAAATATAAAGTAACAGATTTGCCAGATCTTGTGGAAAAAATAAATGTTTCATTGAGGGCTCTTAAGTATCTGAGTTAACGGAGAGATAGACCATATATATGGATTGGAAGGCTCATTATTATAACAGCGTCAATTATATTCATAGGTTGAATGATACCTAAAAAAAATCCCAAAATTTTTCTACTGTAGAAATGGACAAGTTGGCCATAAATTCACATGAAATCCAAATAGAATAAACACTCTTAAGGAACAAAAAGTTAAAAAGATTCCCTAAACAGATACCGAGTATTTCTATAAAATAATAGTAAGTAAACATTGTGGGAAAAAGTATAAAAATGACAATTACAGATGCAGCAGAATAGAGGGTACGAATATGAACACTCAGATGACAGATGCAGCAAGGAACTGCAGTGGGAAGAACATTTCATTTACTCAACCTATTCAAAACCAACTCTAAGTCAATTAAATAATGTAATGAGGAAATCACTATAAAAATAATTTTGAAGATACCTTTAGAAGTTTGAAAGAATATTTTAGAAGGAGGAGGAAGATAAGAGGAAGCTGGAGGAGAGGATGAGGAAGAAGAGTAGATGGAGGAGGAGGAAAAGATACAAAAACTATATACCATGGAAACATATTTGTGAATTTGATTGCAATAAATGAAGTTTTTTTTTTTTTAGAACAACAAAACGCCACAGAATTAGACATAAATCACTTAAAAACACATGTAACTTTTCAGGCTTTTATAGGAATTTTTAGGAAAAGAAAGCAGAGATATCTTGTTTTACACGTGACAGTATATTATGCATCATTGATATGAGTAAAATAAACAGTGTATCCACCTGGTACTAATACATATTCAGCAGTTTGGAAAAATATATCTGGATAATGTGGAACAAAGATATGTGGAAATATTATTTGTGTGTGTGCATAAATTGCTATAGCTTCTAATGAAAACCATTTGATATTTTATTAGCAAACTAAGAATACTTCACATTACAGTAAGAAGAAAATCTGTGCTGAGAGCAACAGAGATTTCCTACTTATGACACATGTCCATTTTGTGATGACTATAGTTTTGATCCACTGTCAGTGTCCACATTCTCTGCCCAGGATATTGGAGCAGCCTGCACATGGGATATTACTTGTTCCCATGGCAGAATGGTAAGATATTATGAAGAAGTTCTCATATGTTGGCTCTCAAACTCACAATCAAAGAGTGAAACATGATAAACTCTAGTAGCCCTTGGTGTTTACATTTAGACTATTTTTATAATTACTAAATGAGCTCTAAATGTGATTTGGAATATATTAGGTTCTACCATATACAATGAACAATAAGAGTACCCTGATGATGAATGAAAAAATTTAGAGTGTTAAACCTTCTTCAACAAAGTAATCTAATACTCATTAATATTTATTCATTTCCATGAAGTTACTGTTAAAAACTTAAATTGAAATTGGGCATGACTCCTGAATATTATTGGTTCTAATTATATCAATATTGATTACCTAAAAGGTGCAAATTTCCATCATATAGAACAATCATATAAACACCTATCACTTATATTCACTTCCTTAGTTGAAAACCAACTTTTAAGGCAAAGACATCACTTGATATTTATTCCTCTTAAAACCATAAACCTACCTATTAATGTAATACTATCCAATATTTAATGAATATATAGTATCCTTCCAATAATCATTGCCCTACAGCATTGTCTATTCCATTTTCTTTTTATAAAATATAATATCCAATTTCAAAAAATACATAGCAAAAATTCAACCACTTCCATGTACTTTCCTTGAAGGGTATCAAGTCAAGAACAAAATATATATTTCTCAAATATTGATTATCATTTCTCCAAAAGTAAGTGACATTAAATTCATTTGTGTATATGTGATATGAGCTCAGAAATAAACAAAGAAATCAATGCAACAGAATAAAGTACACAGTTACAGAAAAGTTCATTTAGTAACACAATATATGAGAAAAGTATTGAATGGTAGTCTATGTACTTTCAGTTAACGGTGATTGTGCAGCTGCATATTCATTGACAATAAAAGAAATTTCACTCCTGCCTTTCACTCTGCACAAATGATGTATTATAACGATAACATGTGAAAGTCAAAACTATAATGGCTTAGATACTAACATTGGATATTATCTTTAGGATACCAGCCTACGTAAGTATCTATCATATAAGATATAAAACACAAACTAAAATGGAAAGTATTGATTATATTTGAACTGAGAATGTCTCTTCCTCCAAGGATTTAGAAAAGCTCAAAATTTTATGTAACAAACTGGGGGAATGTACATATCATAAAAAATTCATACAGGAATATCCCAGAAGAGAACGCCAGATTTACTTTAAAAGTATATTAAAACTTAAAAACACATATACATACTCAAACTAATCATGAATTCTAATGAATCCCCTATATTTTTTATGTAATCTAAAGCTTCTTTAAAAATAAAATTAAACTAAAAAAAAAAAAGAAATAGAAAATATGAACAGAACTATAACAAGAAAAAATATTGAATCATAAGTCAAAACCATGATTACAGACCAGGTTACGGAGACATCAATAAAAAAGGCAGATTAGGTCCTCCAAAAGGTTGATCTCCCACAGAAACAGTGGAAGTATGAGCAAAACTTGTTACAATCAACTTTAATGAAAACCAGGAAAATACTCTAAGATTTAAATCAACCAAGCAAAGAATCAAACAAAAAAGGTCACTAACAGTTGCCCAGAGAGGCTGAGGCTGCACTCTCTTTCCTCCTGCCATGTCAGGGTGGGGATGGAATCAGAGAAGTGTCCAACAGTCTAGTCCCTGCAGGCTGAAAGCTGCTGCAGTTGCCTGGAGAGGCCGAGGGTCACTGTCCCATCTGCCATGTCAAGGGCAGGGATGGAACCACAGGAGTACCTATCTAAAGGAGCTGCTTTGGATATATATAGAACAGGAAGATGTTCTGAGTCATCTAGGAGGGTACTGGAAAGATAAAGAAGTCAAAGGAAAACCGTGAGCTGCTCACCTATGGCTGGAAAGAGCACATATTCCCTAACCTCAGGACAAATAGCCTAGGTGGAGCCCTTGGCTCGCTGCTCCAAATGGAGTGTGAGGGAGCATTACCTGGGAGGAGGAGGGATCTGGGAAGATGGAGAGTAGTGATTTCTTTGTAGTGAATTTGGCCAGCTGAGCCTACTTGGAATCTCAGAAGGGACCCCGATCCAGTAGGGAGAGGGGAGGAGGATCTCCTCAGGCAGGCTGTCATGCCTAGCCACCCAGGTAAAGAGGGGAATTAGACTAGAAAGGAGGTGGGAACAGACAGACATCTATTCATCAGGAATATGGCAAACTACTAGGAATCTAATCTACCTGAGGGAAAGGGGGTAGATAGCTTTATGAAAGCCTAACTAACCTAAAGAGACAGTTTAGTTTAGTGGAGAAATTCCTGACTAACATATATGACTCCTTGGTTCAATTCCAGGATCTTCTTAGAGAAGTGATCTACCCAGTTATCAGACATCCAGCTGATACTATAGGACAGGAAATATATAGACATTGTTTTTGCATTAGCTTTTCTTGGATCTCTCTTTTTATTTATTTATTATTTTTTTTTATTTCCTTATATTACTTGCTAAAACCTAACACCAGCAGCCAGAGATGCTCCTTAGGGACCAAAGAGGGAAGGCTGTTTTTCCTTTTCTCTCTCTCTCTCTCTCTTTTTATTAGTTGCTGCTGTCTTGTTTCTTTTTCCTTTGTTTGTTTCTCTTTTCTTTGTTTTACCAAATTTTCTACCTATGCTATTTCTTTTCTTTCCTTCATTTTTCTATCTTGTTTTCTGTTGTTCTTTGATTCTACCTCTTTTTGTTTGGTCCTCAGTTTTTCCTGTTTTTATTCCTCTCTCTCACTCTCTCTCTCTCTCTCTCTCTCTCTCTCTCTGTTTTCTTTGTTGTTTTTTTTTTCTTTTTCTTTTTTCTTTTCCTCTCTTCTCATTTCTGGCCTTTTAGTTCATTCTATATATTTTCTCTATTTTGTTTCTCATTTGTTTCTATCCACATTTTTATTCTTATTCCACTGTACTTCTTATTCATGTTAAATATTTACTTTCTTAGCCCTTGTTGGTTCCTCTTCTACCTTTTATTATTATTATTACTATTATACTTTTTCTCTTCTTATCTCTTTCCTTTACTCTGGTCCTAATTTTTTTTTTCAAGGGAACATAGACAACAGCAAAAAAAATAGAATAAGAGGAATAAAGTGTCCAAGTGGTAGCTTACACACAAAAAACAACAAAAAAATAAAACTCTTGAGTAGAAGGAGAAGCAAATCAAACAAATAAACTCATCAAGATAAACAGTTGCCTATACACCAACAAAAAATTACAAGCCATACTAAGAAACAGAAAGACATGGCACAGAAAACAAACAAAATAAAAAACAGGAGGAGATGTAGAACATAGAACAACTAATCAGAGATGTCAAAGCAAATATCATGAATCAACTTAATGAAGTGAAGGAAGAGATTAAGAATATTAAAAAGACATTGGGAGAACATACTGAAGAAATTGTAAACATTCATAAAAAGATAATGGATATGATGGTGATGAATGACACAATGGAAAATTCAAAAATATACTAGAAGCACATAACAGCAGAATTGAACAGGCAGAGAAAAGAATCAGCAATGTGGAAGACAGTACAGCTGAAATCAGACAGATAGTAGAACAGCTATATGAAAAGATAGAAAAAAATCCAGCAGAGACTTAGGGATTTAAATGACAACATGAAATGCACAAAGGTATGCATTATAGGCATCCCAGAGGGAGGAGGGAAGGGAAAGGGGACAGAAGAAGTGTTGGAGGAAATAATGGCTGAAAATTTCCCAATTCTATTGAGGGTCATGGACAAACATGTCCAGGACGCACAGCACAACCCAAACAGTATAAATATGAAAAGGCCTACTCCAAGACATATACTTGTCAAATTTTCCAATGCTCAAGACAAAGAAAGAATACTGACAGTAGCAAGAGAAAACAGACACATCATATACAAGGGAAGCTTGATAAGATTAAATGCTGATTTATCATCTGAAACCATGGAGGCAAGAAGGCACTGGCATGACATAAGTGCTAAAAGAAAAAAAAAACTTCCAACCAAGAATTTTCCATCCAGCAAAGCTAGCATTCAAAAATGAGGTAGAGTTCAAAATATTCACTGATAAAGAGAAATTGAGAGAGTCTGTCAATAAGAAACCTTTCCCTTTCAAGAAATAATAAAGGGAGTTCTGCATGTTGAAAGGAAAAAAGAGGAGAGACATAGAGTTGGAGGAGAGTGTAAGAACAACAAAAAGATAAAAGAGAAATAAAAACAACATATGAAATACATAAACCTCAAGAGAATATGGCTAATGTAAGTAATTCCTTCACATTAATTACACTGAGTGTTAATGGATTAAACTCTCCATTCAAGAGACACAGATTGGCAGAATGGATAAGGAAGCATGATCCATTTATATACTGTCTAGAAAAAACCCACCTTAGACCCAGGGATGCAAGGCGACAAAGTGAATGGGTGGAAAACAATTTTACATGCAAACAATAAAAAGAAAAGGGTGCGAGTAGCTATACTAATATCAAACAAAATAGACTTTAAATGAAAAACTTATTAAGAGACAAAGAAGAGCACTATATATATATATATTTATTTATTGTGGGTAAAAATCAAAATTTTCACAATACATACCAACATTTGCAAAATGATATATAAATGTATATGCATATATGTGCAATTGCTTACAAAAATGTTATTTATGTATATATATAAATATATTTGAAGAGGTGCTTAAGTACCCAAAACATTACACGGAACCCACTGGGATTCCCATGTTGCCCACCTCCCACACCTCCCACCACATCCCACACAAACATCTCCCACAAGTGTGGTCCACCACCCTCAATGGACTTACACATCCTGGGGCCTTGCCACTAACCATAGACCATAGTTCACCCCGTAGACAACACTCTCTCCCACACAGTTCTTAGTGGTATGTGTTATTTTAAAATGGCCTACATCCATTGCCACAAAGGTACTCAGGATAATCTCCAAATCCCAAAGAAGCCCCTGTATTTCAACTGCTCATCCCGTCCCTGCCCCAAAAGTGTCTAGTGGCCACTGGCTCCACCTCATTGTTATAATTTCTTCCATTGCTAGAATCACCATATGTGAACAAGAGAATATCATCAAGTCCATTCTAGTCCATAGTTCTTCCCCCAATCCTGAGGGGACTGGGATGGTGATGTCCATTCCACCTCCAAGTGAGAGAGGGCTGATATTCCATGGATATGGTGGGTGGGATGATCCTGCCTGCAGATGCAGGCCCTCTCCATTCCCTGGGATGGCCATTGCCCATCGTTGTCTCCTCGCCAGGTGACTTGGATGAGTCCATTGAACTGTAGGGTAGGAGTTGCAGCTCCACCGACATTCCATGCACACCTGGCACATAGGTAGGCCAGAGGCTCCAGTCTCTGGAAGTATACCTAAAAACTTCAGCATCACATATAGGTTTGAATAGACCTGATGAACCATGTGCAGGGAGGACTTATTTGAGTCCAATTCTGTCACTCTCAGGAGCACAGATTCCAAAATAGAGCCCACTGGTAAGGCATCAGTCTCTGGGTCTAACCCCACTTATATAGGACCTGGGTGTCTCCAGAGCTTTCAGGAGCCCCTCTATGTGGGGTGATAGGCACTTAGATGTTCTATGAGCTCCTACTGAGGTGTGCATAAGAGTCACCTCTGGGATGACCTCCCGACTCTCTTTGAAGTCTCTTAGCCACTTGAACTCATTTGTCTTTACCTTTTCCCCCTTTAATTCAAGGTCTTTTTCCAGTTGTGTTGCCAGTTGGCACTTGGTATTAATCCCTCGTTGCCAGGGAGGCTCATCCCCGGGAGTCATGTCCCAGGTTGGGGGGAAGGTAATGCGATCATATGCTGAGTTTGGCTTAGAGAGAGGCCACATTTGAGCAACAAGGAGGCTCCCAGGTGGCAACCCTTAGGCACCCCACAACTGCAGGCTAAGTCTCAGTTACAAGAGCAAAGACTCAAAAGCGTAGTCATCAAGAAAAAGAACACATCAGTGGGTCATCCTCTTTTGACAGACACTGTCCCTGCACTCAGAAGACTACTGCTGCTCCCTTGGAGACTGTGGCAGAGCTTTCCAGGCTAGGAATTCAGATTCCCTCATTTATTGTGTGATTGTCCACCCATTGTGACCATGCCCCATCTTTTGATCTTTTGATCGATTTTGAATATCTTTCATGTATATTCAGATGAACTAATTCCCATGAAACCCCCCTCCCAGACACCCCCCACCAATAATCCCCTGCAGAGCCATTATAACCCTTCTGTGATCCAAATCCTCCATGAACATGTAGCCCATAAAATAATCAAATATACTTACTAGGAAAAAGAAACAAGTATGATAAGCTTACATGCAAGAAACAAACATAGGGAAACTCAGGGGAAAAAAAAAAAAGGAAAAAAAAAACAAATAATCAAACAAAAAACAAAATGATATAAAATATAATTAGCGGATTGGGACATTCAGAAAATGGGTAAAAAGGCAAAGGAAATACCTTTAAAAAAATATATATATATATATATATATATATTTATATTCATTCTTTTTTCCTTTCTCTCCCTTTTTTCTTTCCTTCCTTTTATCACTGTGTTATCGGATGTCTGGTGTGCCGTGACACCTTCCCCCTCTCAATCCCCGTTGTCTCCCAATTTTTCATTTGATTTTCAAAGAAGTTTTAGGTCACAGCAAAGTCACACATGGAGTGCCGGAGACTCCCAGATACCAAACCACCCCCCCTTCCCCACCCCATATTAACTCCCCTCCCCTTTTTTTTTTGGTTGTTAGCATTGTTATAACTGTTATGCAGATAGCAAAATATAGCAACTAAACATTGTCAGTGATTTACAGTATAGTTTACAGTTTAGATGATACAGTTTAATAATTTTGATGATATTTACCATGTCCTGTGTCCATTACTGTAAGGTAATGAAAAACCTTCCCCATGACCACCAAACAACCCATTAGATCTTGACTGTTCCCTTCTCCCCAGCCCCCCAGGGCCCGTGATACCCCCCTCTCCCAACCCATGGAATGTCAAGATTCATAGTTACATGTCCTGGGGATTTGAACCACCCCTTCCTAATCCACCCACCCCCCAGTGCTGAACCACCAAACCCAGGAACACCACCACTCATCTGCCCCATCCCCCAACATGCAACCACACTCTATCCCTTTACCATAGATTATCTCCATATGGGTGATGGCTCAAAGCCTGCTCTTCTCTTACTCTCCTTTGTTAACCTATCTTTCAGACAATGGAAGAACACTATATATTAATAAAAGGGGCTATCTGTCAATAAGAAAGAACAATTGTAAATATTTATGCATTTCACTAGGGTGCCTCAAAATACATGAGGCAAACATTGAAAAAACTAAGTGAAGAAATAGATGTCTCTACAATTATAGTGGGAGACTTTAATACACAGAACATCTTGACAGAGAATCAATAAAGAAACACAGACCTTGAATAATATATTAGAGGATCGGGACCTAAGAGATATATACAGAACATTATAAACATATACAAAAGGATATACATTCTTCTCGGCTGCACATGGATCATTCTCCAGGATAGACCACCTGCCAGGCCACAGAACAATTCTCAATGAAATCAGAAAGATTGAAATCATACAAAGTAATTTCTCTGGCCAAAATGGAATGAAACTGTAAATCAGTAAGGGGCAGAGAACCAGATTAGGAACAAAGATAGGGAAGTTAAACAACACACTATTAGACAAACAGTGGGTCGAGGAAGAAATCACAAAAGAAATAAGTAACTACCTCGAAATGAATGAAAATGGCAACAGAATATATCAAAACCTATGGGTCGCAGCAAAAGCAGTAATGAGAGGGAAGTCCATAGTGATAAATGCATATAGTAAAAAAGAAAGAGCTAAAATCAAAGACCTAACTGCATACCTGGAGGAATTAGGAAAAGAACAGGAAACTAACCCAAAAACAATTAAAAGGAATGAAATAAGAAAGATTAGAGCAGAGCCACTGAAATTGAAAATACGAAAGCACTAGAAAAAATAAACAAAACCAAAAGCTGGTTCTTTGAAATTATTAAAATTGACAAACCCTTAGCTACTCTAATAGAGAAAAAAAGAAAAAGATGCAAATATATAAAATAACAAACTAGGAAGGAGATATCACCACTTACCACACTGCAATAAAGAGTGTCATAGGAGGATGTTTTGAAAAATTTTATGCCAACAAGTTGGATAATGTGGAGGAAATGGAAAAATTCCTAGAAACAAACAAGCAGCATACATGATGAAAGAAGAAATTGATAAACTCAACAAAGCAGTCACAAATAAAGAGACAGAATTAGTCATCAAAAACTTCCCAACTAAGAAGAGCCCAGGACCAGACAGCTTCACAGGTGAATTCTACCAAACATTCTGGAAAGAACTAAGACCAATCCTGCTCAAACTCTTCCAGAAAACAGAAGTGTAGGGAGCATTACCCAACTCATTCTATGATGCGAACATCACACTAATACCAAAGCCAAAGATGCCACAAGAAAGGAAAACTATACACCAATCTCTCTAATGAATCTAGATGTTAAAATCCTCAACAAAATACTTGCTAATCGTATTCAACGACATATCAAATGAATTATACACCATGACCTAGTGGGTTTCATCCATGGTATGCAAGAATGTTTCAAAATAAGAAAATCAATCAATGTAATACACCACATAAACAGAGAGAAAGAAGACACATGATCATCTCTATAGATGCAGAAAAAGCATTCAGCAAAATACAGAAAACTTTCCTGATAAAAACACTTCAAAAGTTAGGAATAGAACAAAACCCTCTCAACATGATAAAGGGTATATATGAAAAACCCACAGCTAACATCTTATTCAGTGGTGAAATCCTAAAAGCTTTCCCTCTAAGATCAGAAACAAGACAAGGATGCCCACTCTCACTACTTCTATTTACCACTGCATTAGAAGTTCTTGCTTGAGCACTTTGGCAAGAAAAAGATATAAATGGCATCCAATTTTGAAAGAAAGAAGTGAAAATTTAATTATATTCAGAGGACATGATCCTAAACCTTGATAGCCCTGAGAAATCTACAACAAAGTTTCTATAGCTTATAAATGAGTTCAGTAAAGTTGAAGGTTATTAGATCAATGCTCAAAAATCAGTAGCATTTCTATACACCAATAATGAGAAAACTCAGGAGGAAATTAAGAAAAAAATCCCACTTACAATAGCATCTGAAAGAATTAAATAATATAGGCCATTTTACATCAGCATATAACATGAAGAACTGTGTGGGAGAGAGTGTGGTCTACAATGTGAACTATGGTCCACACTTGTTGGCAGAGCCCCGGGATGTATATATCCATTGTAGGTGATGTGCCACACTAATAAGGGATGTTTATGTGGGAGGATGTGGGGGGTGTGGGAGGTGGGGAACATGGGAATCCCTGTAATTTTTGTGTGACATTTGTGTAATCTAAGCATCTTTAAAATATTTAAAAAATTTATTAAAAAAAAATAAAAGAATTAAATACTTAAGAATAAATTTAACTAAAGATGTAAATGACTTGTACGCAGCGACCTAAGTAAATGGAAGAAAATTCCCTGTTCACCAGAACGAAGAATAAACATCAAGATATCTATCCTACCCAAACTGATTTACAGACTTAATGCAATTCCAATAAAAAATTACTAGAGCATTTTTTACTGAATTGGAAGAGCTAACTATGAAATTTATTTGGAAGGGCAAGAGTCCCTGAATAGCCAAAGACATATTGAAAAAGAAAAACGAAATTGGAGAAATCATATTACCTGACTTTAAAACATAATACAAAGCTACCGTGATCAAAACTATATGGTAGGCAAGATAGCATCAGTTTAGGAGGGCACTCGTTGATTCATTCTCCGAGGACAGCTGACTGGGGACAGGGTCCTGCCTGGAGGGTCTGTGCTGGGGGTGCATGGAGCAAGAACCTTGGGGACATCAAACTGGAGGGAGATGAACGGTGAGTAAGATTATTCGGGAAGGATTTGTGAGTATTTCCCCTGCCTGTGGTGGCTGACACAGATGGCTGAGCCCCACCCTCAGTGAAAAAGGCTGGTTTGAGCCACGACTCCCTCTGGCAACCCGGTGAGAGGGAGCGTTCTCCAAGAATGCGAGGGTTTTGGCGAAGGGTTGAGAGGGGTTTCCTTTCTGCGGGTTTGGCTGCCTGGACCTCCTCATAGTTTTGGGGAGCAGATAAGCTGGCTTGAAACAGAGCCA
>JAKSZT010054033.1:464762-494784 GCA_026826555.1 Tolypeutes matacus
TTTGAGCCTTAAACCCAGACAATCATTTCTAATTCCACAATGTTTTGTGTTAATGCTCCACTGCCTTTTGTCCCACTTCAATGAATTCTCCTCTCCTCTCATGGTTTTCCATTGCATGGTTAACCGGAGATCAAAGGTTTTGTTTGCTTGCAAGTTTTGTTTTTTTTAGTTTTGTTTCTGATTTACCTACCATAGCTATAAAATGAACTGGAGAAATAAAATCAACAAAGGACTATCAAATGATTTCAGTTATCATTGTTCCTCCTGTCATATGAGAATGCCTTTGTCCACCAGAAAGTGTTATCTTTTGTGGTCTATGATTTCAATTTCAGCATACCCATATGCAATGATAAATGAGATCATTGCTTCCCAAGAGTGAACCATCCTCTGCTTATTCTGTCTCCCATGGATTTATAATCTTCTTTTGCATCCATACATATTCTCAGCCAAAAATTGCCACCAATAAGTACCCATATATTCAGTATCCACATTAGGATTTTTTACCAACACCAATAGACAGATGTTTCCAAAACAATGGATAAATCAAAGACTTACAATCATATGAATAAAGGGCTCTTCAATATAGTCCCTTCTTGAGTAAAGAGTGATTCTTTGCAAAAATAGACTTTATCATAGAGTTTCTGAGAAAAATTTCTGCCTCATTGTAAAGGGTAGTTTTTCCACTTTTCTAAAAAAAAAAAACTACAGTGATCAAAACTGCGTGGTATTGGCACAAGGATAGACCTACTGACCAATGGAACCGGATTGAGAGTTCTGATATAGATCCTCGCATATACAGTCATCTGATATTTGACAAGGCCACGAAACCCACTCAGTTGGAAGAGAGTGGCCTCTTTAACAAGTGGTGCTTGGAGAACTGGATATCCATATGCAAAAGAATGAGAGAAGAATACCATCTCACACCTTATACAAAAATCAACTCAAGATGGATCAAAGATCTAAATATAAGAGCCAAAACCATAAAAACCTTGGAAGATAATGTAGGGAAGCATCTACAGGACCTTGTAATAGGAAATGGTTTCATGAATTTCACACCCAAAGCACGAGCAGCAAGAGAAAAAATTGATAAATGGGATCTCCTCAAAATTAAAAACTTCTGCACCTCTAAGGATTTTATTAAGAAAATAAAAAGGCAACCTACCCAATGGGAAAAAATATTCGGCAACCATAGATCTGATAGGAGCCTAATATCCTGCATATATAAAGAAATCCTACACCTCGAAAATAAAAGGACAAACAACCCATATAAAAAGTGGGCAAGTGACATGAAAAGACACTTCTCCAAGGAAGAAATACAAATGGCTAAAAAGCATATGAAAAAATGCTCAACATCACTTGCTATCAGGGAATTGCAAATCAAAACTACAATGAGGTACCATCTTACACCCATCAGAATGGCAGCTATTAAAAAAACAGGAGACACTAAATGTTGGAGAGGATGTGGAGGAATAGGAACTCTCATCCACTGCTGGTGGGACTGCGGTATGGTCCAGCCACTGTGGAGGACAGTTTGGCGGTTCCTCAGAAAACTAGCAATAGACCTTCCGTATGAACCAGCAATTCCACTGCTGGGTATATACCCAGAAGAACTGAAAACAAAATTACAAACAGATATATGCACACCAATGTTCATAGCAGCATTGTTCACCATTGCCAAAAGTTGGAATCAGCCCCGGTGCCCATCAACAGACGAATGGATAAGCAAAATGTGGTACATACATACAATGGAATATTACTCAGCTTTAAGAAGGAACAAAGTGCTAACACATGGAATAACGTGGATGAATCTTGAAGACCTTATGTTGAGTGAAGCAAGCCAGGCACTGAAGGATGAACAGTATATGACCTCACTGATCTGAACTGAGGGAAGTGAGCAGTCTCTGAGAACCATTGTCTGAAAGATAGGTTAACAAAGGAGAGTAAGAGAGGAGCAGGCTTTGAGCCATCACCCATATGGACATAATCTATGGTAAAGGGATAGAGTGTGGTTGCATGTTGGGGGATGGGGCAGATGAGTGGTGGTGTTCCTGGGTTTGTTGGTGCAGCACTGGGGGGTGGGTGGATTAGGAAGGGCTGGTTCAAATCCCCAGGGCATGTAACTGTGAATCTTGACATTCCATGGGTTGGGAGAGGGGGGTATCACGGGCCCTGAAGGGAATAGTCGAGATCTAATGGGTTGTTTGGTCGTCATGGGGAAGGTTTTTCATTACCTTACAGTAATGGACACAGGACATGGTAAATATCATCAAAATTATTAAACTGTATCATCTAAATTGTAAACTAAAAAAAAAAAAAAATTAAGCGTGTAGATATTTTACACTGCAGGCTCTCACCAAGTATAATATGCACACCATAGTGGATGGTGGTGCTTAGGATATTATCAAAGGATGCTGTTCATTATTATCCTATTAAGACATACCTTCCTATTTACCCACTGAAAGAAAAATATTGATGATGCAATTTTTCAGATATAAAACTATAACAAATACTCTAAGAGAAATGAAGATTTTTTTTCTGGTGTATAATACATCCAAAGAGGGGAATTAGAGTCAATTCAATCTAATATCACAGCAGAAAAACTTAGAATTCTGGCTTTACTGAAATAGTCTTCAATGATTTCTCTCCCCATAACCACCATTGCCATGTCAAATCTAATTTTAAATAATTATGTGGCATTTTCCATGTTAGGAGTTTCTAAATCAGGAGTTATAAAAGTAAAAAACAAAATTAACTTGTCGGGATATTTAACCTGAAAAATAGTTCAGGCTTGCCATTATAAGTTGGAAATATATATCTTGATTATAAATTCCAACAAGATTTTTATGTTCAGTGATTTTAATGTTATTATAACTAATTTTATCATTAAATTTAAATATCACATTCCATGGTAATTATGTCTAAAATCTTAATTATTTTTCATTTTATTGGTAATGCTTCAAGTCTTTATTCATTAAGCATTCATGGATGATGCAATTTTGATAAAACTTGACCTAAACCATTACCACATATTTGCATAAAAATAAAAATTCCAGGGATGTACCTAAAAGTTTTGATGTAATTTTGATATAATGCTAATTATGTATGTGTGCATGCATGCAAGTGTTTAATATAATATAAATATAAATAACATCAGGCTAACCATGAAGATTGGTGTAGCTGTTTCCTGCGGGGAAAAATTGCTTTTGTAAACTTATAAACTCACTACTGAACTTTGAATAAGTCATTTTAGTTCCCTGAAATAAGAATAGAAATCCTGAATCTCAGTATAATCAGAGTCAATCTCAGTATAATCAAAGTCAATATATCACATGAAATAATTATAGATTATTTGATATTTTATCTGTTTTATAAGTCATCAATTTTCTTAAAATACTTTAATAGTTATATTAGTTTTTCCATCCCTTTGAAAAAATTGTAGATTAGGGAGAAAACACCCCAGTGGCAATAGAAAACTACTTATCCTATTGAGCTTCAATTTCATTATCAGTAAACCATATAAAATGAAGCTTGCTATAACAACTAAAAAAGATAAAGATAGTTTTATTTAAAATTACCAATATGCTTGGCACACAGGGACAATCAATAAAAATCCGTTTGTTTTACTATTGTAAAATCTTAATCTGCCTTTCACCTTGGTAAAGACTAGACCACCAGCGGCTGATGTACCAGATCACCATGAATTGGACAAGGTTTTTGCTGATCTCTGCCTGGTCTCTCCTTTCCCTCTGGGCTTCCAGTCCTCTCTCCCTCCTGGTTAGGGCTCATCTGTCAGGGCTTCCTTTATCAGTCTTGGCTGTCTTCCCAAAGTCAACTGTAAACTAACAAACAAATGAACCATCTCTCCCCAGTGCCCCAGGATCAAACATGACAAAGCTCTCTCTCTTCTGGTTAGGGCTCACTTCTCAGGGTTTCCTAAATCAGCTGCAAACTATCAGGCAAATGGCTCATCTCTCCTTAGGGGCTTAGCTGGTTGAGGCTTCTCCTTTCTGTCACATGACAAAGTTTTCTCCTTTTCTTCAAAGTTTTCTTGAGAGAGTGTCCATTTATATCAGCTCACCAGGGGGACGGGGACTCAACCTGAGTCATTCCTTACTGATATGATCAAATCAAAGCCTTAATATTAACAAGTAATTTAATCAAAGATATCTCAGCTGAATCAAATACAAAAGGTATCACACCCAGAGGAATAGATTATTTTCTAAAATAATCTTTCTCATTTGGGGATTCATAAATATTCTCATACTGCCACAGTGATTTAATCCAAATTTCCCTTAACTGAATCTAAATCTAATGCATTCAAAGTGCCCCGCATGCATAGGAATAGTCCAGTTCCAAAGACATGATCTGATGAGATTCAGAAAAGAACCTCAAACCGTCACAATTGAAAACAGAAACCTACCAGATATTTTTGTCCTTTTTTGTGTTTTATTTTCTTGTACAAAATCTGTCCCTCTTTTACCAGTTATTTCAAAGTGGAAATGAAATATTTGAAGTGCCCAGCAAAACATCTACGTGCATTTCTTGTGCATCAAAAGTTTTTACTTTATTAATGGATTCTCCAAATATTGCTGCTGTCATCTTTAAGGGGTTGGTACAGTGAATCAGGCATTTTAAACCAAATCTTCTATTTAATTATCTTGGGTAACAAACTCTAGATTTGTAGCTGCTTGGCTAGATTTACTTTTCCCCTGGTTTTCTTCCAGCTGCCTTTAGCCTTCACCCTCCTGCCTGTTACCACCATTCTCAGTGGGATAACCATCATCTAATGCCTGAGAATAGTAAAAGTTTTATTTCACACTGATCTGTTCTCACTTATTTTTCTACTCATGCCCTCATTTTGGATGAAAAGTGTCTTCTGCCTACATAAAGTTGTAGTGCAGTATTGTACATTGGAAACACATAATATTGTTTACCAAAACTTACTTAATTTACCTATTATTAAGTGGTGGTAGCCTATACAGGATCCCATTATTAAGCTATGTCATGTAGAACCAGGATTTTGTCAGTTTTTCAGAGCCTTAATCTAATAAATGTTTGTTCAATTAGTGTAGCAGTTAGTTTTTCCTGAAGTACATTATTGATTTTCAGGCTAAGCTTTCTGCCTTTTTCTTGATATCATTTCTGCATCTGAGGATTTGCTTTCTCTATTATACCTCTATATTCTGCAGTTTAAATACCAACATTCATATAATCTTACATAAATTCAGCAAAAGTGTCATTGTTGATAATGTGTAACTATGAAGTTTCTATGTAAGACATACTGAAAGCCTGTATTTTACTAGAGATCATTGATGTTATAAAACAGTTAAAATGCAATGCAGTGATGTGTGTAGCAAGCACACTTTTTAGGAAATAGGTAGCATTTAACTTTTCAATGTCAATTATAATAGGATCAATATCCTGCACTGTTCCTATCAAAAAATATTTTCATATAATCTTCATTTATCTGAGTTTCATTCTAATTTCTCCCATCTTATACTGCATACATTCTGAAAGGGTGGTGGATGTCTTCTACCTTCCAATTTATTTCAATCACAGACCCACAGATACTTTCTGCCATGAAATCAGCCAAACAAACAAAATATAAAATAGAAGTTTGTAAATGACCTTCTATTATTAAAGGTCAATGTGAGCCCTCCCTGAGAACTCTGAGATTTACAACAAATATCTGCTTTTTTGTTTATTAAGATCTTCTCTGCTTGGCTTGCAATTCTCTAGACCACTGGTTCTCAATGTGCAGTCCCAGGCTCCACACCATCAGCATCACCTGGGAACTTGCTAGAAATGCAGATTCTCAAGTACCAACCAAGACCTACAGAAACATAAACTTGGAGAGATCCTTAATGAGATGTGTTTTAATGATTACTCTAGTGATTATGATGCATGTTAGAGCTTGAAAAACCACTGTCTTACAATATCCTTGATTCTAATTTAATTCTAATAACCTTAGAATATGAAATAGAGGTAGAATAGGCCTATGACTTTAGCAGCTAAGTACATCATCTGTTAGGTTAGAAACTAACTGCAAAGGAATATGATAATACTGTTACCCCCTAAAACAAGAGACATGCTTATATAAGGAGAAAGAAAGTTGTTATGGTGAACCAGTAATAAAGCCATCAAATGAGAGTTTACTAAGTATAATTTTTATTTCAAGTCCTTTTATTTTGGCAAATTGTAAGTATACATTATAAATACATATAAATAACTAAATTTTCTATATAGCAGGTAGCCTTTGCTTGACAAGCCCATATTTTCTCTGCAAATAATAGAGTTGACAAAAAAGAAACCTACTTCATTATATGTTACTTCAAATGGATTCCTCTCAACATGCTTGAATATATGAAAGTATTCCAAGAAATGAACAATTTCAGCAATAATGGAGGAGTTTTATAATTTGTGAACATGTATCACAGGAAACCAGGTTAATTTCTTCTGCTTCATCCATGGAAACACTGTATTTTCCACCACATTGGCAACTCAGTAACAAACAGTGATCATCTGCAAATTAAAAAAAAAAAAAAAAAAACTTTAAATACTTAAAACAAGTAACTACTTCACTGACACCTTTTAAAAAATGCAGTTTATTCCATAGAAATTGCAAAACAAAGAAAGAAGGTGAATAAAGATAAAATACATATAAACGGAAAGTGGAATATTTGTCTTGAAAGGAGCAGTGTTTCTAAGAACTGTCTACCAAGGAATCTTTATCTGTAGAGGAGATAGATTGAAAAGAATCAATAACCCAAAGATCTTGGGAAGAAAGGGAATGCTCAGCAGCACCCAAGGAACTTTATTTTGTCTTCTGCTTTCTTAAAATTCATGTAAAGTTTACATTATCCTCAATGTATCTGTCTAAAATATTATAGCTAATGATAAAGTAAAGCAAAGCCCTAATTGTCTTACTGTTAAGGACCATGATGCCTTTGTCTGGAGTATATTCATTTAGAGCAAAACTGTAAACTCTGGCGTTTATCAAGTTTGGGATCTGTATACATTCTGTTCTGGTATCACACTAGTTCAAAGATCCTAACTCAATATATAAACTCAACATGAGGGCTTTTTTGCTCTGTATGTGTTTTTATGTATTTGTTTGTTATATACCTTGACTTATGAGCCAAATGGTCATCCTCCCCTGCCAGAGTTGTAACTTTTCTGTAATCCAAACCCTCCCCAAAAACAAAAGCATTTTTTTTGCATTGTGCCTTTTATCACCGTAAGATCTGTTAATTTTTATGTATATTTACAATTTCTTCTGTATGTTCCCTCAATGTCTTTTTTTTTTTTTTTCAAAGAAGCTTTAAGTTACAGAGAAGTCACATAAAAAATACACGGGATGGGAAGCGGCTGTGGCTCGGTCGGTAGGGCTCCCGTTTACCATGTGGGAGGCCCCGGGTTCGGTTCCCGGGGCCTCCTGGTGGGGGCAGGCCCGCCCGCACGGCATGGTTAGCTGACCCAGCGAGCACAAGCAGCAAGGGGGGAATAAATGAATAAATAAATAAAATCTTTAAAAAAAAAAAAAATACATGGGATTCCCATGTATCCCACACCCTGTGCCTCTCATATTTTCCCCATTGGTAACATCTTATATGAGTATGGTACATTTGTTACAATTGATGAACAAATATTGAACCTACTAACCATGGTCAATGGCTTACACACATTCTTTAATATAATTTACATCTATGCTCAAAACCACCCGTGATATTCCCACTAAACTGAGGGATCTGACCTGCAGAGAGCTTAATGATTTAGCCCAGGTCACTCCATGAATGCAAGGTAGAGCCAGCATTTGAACCCAGATGGCCTAACTCCAAACCCCAGGATTCTGTTCATTATGTATTTTACAATTATTATGGACCCAGATCCCAGGATATCATCATAAAAAGCTATTGCAGAGGTGACACACTGACCTTCCTTTTCAGCATGGGGCTTCCTCTTATTTAGTTGGCCTCAAATACCAATGTTTCTTTATTCCCCAAGTTAAGGGGATACACAAAGTTCCAGCAGCTTCCAAATGCATGGCTTTGTGGAAGACCCTCCAATCTCTTCTCCTGAGTTTCTGGAAAATAAATGAACAGCTAGCTCTATTACACTCTTCCTTTGTCCACCTTACACGTTACCTCTTCTGAGCTTCATAACAGACCTATTATATTCACTTTAAAGATGAAAAAAATGAATGATAAAATGAAGTGGAGACATTTGATTAGGATGGCAGAACAAAGTAGGCAGAATAATAGGGTCAGACCAAGGACTGTCTGATCTTAGCTGGGTTCACTCAACTACAATAAATGATCTTAAACATAATCTTGCCCAGACAGAGTAGACTAAGTACCAACAATTGCTGTTCTATGTTTCCTCCCTATTTTAAAATTATCCTCCTTGAGTTGGGTTAGTAAATACCCTGGAGATAAAATCAAATTAACCATCACAATTGTCCTTAGCCTGAAAGAGTCTTTATAAGAATAAGTTCATTTATTTCCAGAGCTGCAAGGAAAGCTCAAAAGGCACAGGTTACTCCAGCTTGTACTTCAGGCCAGCATTCCTAAGCATTATGTCTGGAGATATAAAATGCCTCATTGTCTTGAGGTGCACATATTTAATTGTGAGTGAGGCTAAGTAAGATTTAAAAAGTGTATACATCATTTGACTTAATTTTTATGTGATATGTGCTCTCATAATTTTCCACCATTTTCATTGACTTTTATTGCTTTCTTTAAACTCCTATGTATCAAGAAATTTAGACTCTCTCCAACTCATACATATCATATATAAAAATGTTATGTTTTTATTTTAATTTTTGGAATATTTTGTCCACAAATTTTATTTAATGTAGTCAAATATAATTTCCATTTCCATTATGTCTTCAGGCTCTGGAGATTTGCTTGGAAAGGTTGGTCTTTCCTTCACTGTATTTTGGGTCTTGATATCTAAAACAAGACATAACTTTCTATTTTTCCAAGGCCCCAGTCTTTGCCTACAAATCACATAGAATTTTTTTTTACATAGCAGCCCTGAACAATTCTTTGGTTCTTTTCCAAAGGATTTAACCATTCTTTTAAAATCTAGTTCGGATCCTTTTTTCCATTATTCTCTGTAGATATTAGTGGCCTAATTAAATATGTATTTCAATTGCTTCCTTCATCTAGTTTTTGTAAGAATGAATTATTTCTGTTATTGATGAAATAAATTATTTTTAGTTATGTCAACATGCAGTTATAATCATGTAAGTAAAAAGACAATGTTGTACCTTTCAATTTTCAAACCTTATATTTATTTCATATATTCAATTTTACTAACAAACATAGAATAATATTGTATACCAAATAAACTTTTCTTATATCTGCTTTGTAGGGAATATATGTCATGTTCACCCTTTAACTTCATGTGCATTTGACTATAAGTAAATATAGTGTTAAATTATTAAGCTATTAATGATGAAATGTATTAATTGACCATCTATGATTAAAATAAAATTTTTCCTTGGAATGAACCAGTTTTTTATGGTTTATAGATTTTTGGTTAATAGTTAATATTGTTTTAGTTATGTATGTTTCCTTCATAGCCATAAATATAAGGTTACATGCCTAGTTTTTTTCTTAGTATATAATAAATCATAATTGACATTTATATATGATATATACATATATATTACTGAATAAAAAAGAAGAAAATAACATGAGCTCCATACCCATATGATCCTGTTACATAAATCATGCATATGTTTTTGGTCTTGCTTTTATTTTTTTATAAAAACAACTCAGAAAAGTTCCAAATGAGAAGTGAAATCCTGCCATTATCTCCCAGTCTCTCTCCCCCAAAGTACTGATATAGGGTAAAACATAGATAAATCTTGAAAACATTATGCTCAATGATGAAATATTATGAGCAGTGACAAAAGGCTGCATATTGTATGTTTCCTGTTAAACTAAATTGTCCCATTTAGGCAAACCAATAGAGACAGAAAATAAATAACCGGTTTCTAGGGCCTGGAAGGATGGGAGTAGGGAGTGACTGCTAATACATGGAGTTTCTTTGGGGGTGATGAGAATATTCTGAAATTAGAGAGTGATCAAGGTTGAATTATTTCTCTAAATTGAGTACTAAAACTCAATGAATTGCACACTTTCAAAGTGAAAGTGAATGGTATGTAAATTGCATCACAGTAAATTTATTATATTAAAACAAAAACAAAATCAACACCACAATCATCACTGTATCTTGTGCATAATTCCAAGTTGATGCACTGATCAATATAATTTTTATATGGTAGTTATTTACAGGCATTTTTTTCAATAGTAAAAAATACTCTCATTAAGTATATGTTTATTTAACCAGTTCTCCTACTAAAGAAAATTTGCTATTTCTATTTCTGTCACTAGTTTTTAAAAACAATTATGCAAAGGACATGGGAGTATATGTAATATGGTACACAATCTTAAATTTATTTATAAATTACATCAGTGGGTGGGTTAAGAGACATGAATATTTGTATATATATTGAAACATTGCCTCATCTAAATGTACCACCTATTTATATTTATTGATGTGATAGAAAAGAATCTAATCAACTTCATTGTATAATTCTATGCAATTTCCTCATATATTTATATAGTCTGTTTATGTTTTCTCTTGTGTGTGCTTTCAATATGCTAGCATGGAAGAATTTTTTATCTATTTTAATTTGTCTGCTAGGAAAAATTGTATTTTGCTTATGTAGGCCTTTAGTTCTTGATTAATAAATTTTAAGTAATACCCTCACTACAAAAAAACAGAAATACTAATGCATCTAAATTTCCTGCCACCTCATCTCTTTATCATAAACTATCCTGATTTAGTTCTTTCTAAATTTATACTACAATTCCTCTAATTATTCTAGTGGTGGTTACTATAGTCTACACAAATTCTTAAATATTTGAGGTATCTGGCTGAAAAATAACAAAACTAATTTCCCCAAAGTGTTTTAGAATTGAGGAGGAAATTTACAATCTTTCCAGAACACTTTTGTTCTACTTTTGTGTCCTTAGAAATATTTTTAATTTTATAAATTTAACATTTTTCACCAAAATATGTCTCTTTTTTCACCAAGTTTTGTCATCTGTTTACAAGAATATAGTGTACATATTACATCTGTCAATTCAGGGTTTGGTATCAAGAAAAATGTTTTTCTATTATTTCTATGAAATTGTTAATGTTTCTTCATTTTATTCTGTTTTCTTCTTCAGAAAAAAAAACATGTATGGAATACCATTGTCTATCTTCTATTTTGATTAATATCCCTCTTATTACCTTTATAGCAATCCTGGGTTGACCACAATCTTATCTGTAGATCTACTGACCTTTGGCAAAGTGTGGAATCTATTTAGCAGAAGATAAAATGATTCTTTGACATCATGGGTTCATGTATTTTTCAGAGCAGGATGTATAAACCTGTCTGTATATTTTTTTAATTAAAAGTGGACTCTTGATCTGCACCTGGTTTGGTGAAGTCTGGTGGGGAGGAGGATTTGATGATGAAGCCTGGCCACATAAGTAGAATGTGTCTACATGACAGCTCATTATAAAAGATGCAAACTCCCCAGAAGACTTTGGTCATCAGGGACTGACATGTGTATGTTGATGGTGGTTTCAGGCCTGGAGACAGCCTGTGTTCTCTCTGACCTAGGGTGGAGTGAGGACAAAAATGTTTATGCATGATGTTGCCAGACCCTTGCAATGCATATTGTTCTCCCACTATAGTTTGCAATCTCATTTGCTTGTTGCTCTTCCCTGAGACTAAATTGCTTGAGTCCTTTGATTTCCTTTCAGCAATCATACTCTTAGGGTAAAAAATGGGTAATGAACACATGATTTAATAATCCCACTGAATTTTGCTTATTTTTTTCTCAAATCTAATTTCAATGTCCTTGCAAGTATTTTCAGCAGCATCAAATTGCAATTTCAAATAACTTTCACCATTGTAATGTGTTCATGGATTTATTTTACAATTATTTCATGACCATAGACAGATTAAGTTTAAATTGTTTCAAATATATCTTCATCTCTCCTTTATTCCATATAATTCATTCCTTTCAAACTACCTTAACTACAAATTCTACACATTCAAACATTTGCATGGAATTCTTCACTGAATTTCCAAGTTAATCATGTTTGAGTGCTGCTTTCCATATTTACTGTGGGATACAATTTTGCTAAGTTTCTGCCGTTACATATGAAGGGTTCCAATAACATGTTCCTCATTTTCTCCTAAACACTCACCAGCAGTATTCTTCAAGTCCAGATTTCCACAATCAGTTTTTTCACAGTCATTTTTTTAAAGTGATTTAGTGCTTTTCTATAAAGCTCCTCTCTCCCCTCTGAGCCTTCACCAGCAGCAAATTCAATGTACATATTTCAGCTAAAAGTCTGTTCAAGGAAATCTAGGCTTTTCCTATCATTTTCCCCAACATTCTTCCAGAATCTTCCACTGCCCAATTCCCAAACCATTTCTATATTTTTAGGTATTTTTACAGAGGCACTCCACTTCTAGTTACCAAAATAAATATTAGTTTTCTATCACTTTCATAACAAATTACCACACATTCTGCAGCTTTAAACAGCACCCATTTACTTTTTCACAGGTCAGAATTCTGACAAGATACATCTGTGTCCTCTCCTAAAGGTCTCATAAGGCCAAAATTAAGGTGTGAGTCTTGATTGTCTCTTATCAGAAGTCTCTGGGGGAAGAATCCACTTCCAAGCTCATTCTGGTTACTGAAGCATTAAGTTCCTTGTGGTTACAGGATTGAAACCCCATTCCTTGCTGGCTGTCAGCTGGGGGCTGCTCTAAGCCTCTGAAGGTCATCTGCATTCCTTGGCACATGAACCAAAGTCCTCCACCATCAAAGCCAACAAAAATGCATCAAATACCCATTATGTTGCAAATCTCTGACATCTTTCTCTACTACCAACGTGAAGAAAATTGATTTTACCCATCCAGATAACCTCAGTATCTTAAAATTGGTCTTTAATTACATATGTAAAATCCCTACTCAGTATTACCTAGGGGAACCTTGGGGGAAGGAAGGTTGCTACCGCAGGTATAATATAAGTTGTAAAGCATGTTCTCAGTTTATAGCTAATATTTTATTTTTGGTGATAGTTGTGGGATTTTATTATTATTAATAAACTATTAATAAATGGGCAAGGAACAACATGGATGAGCTTTGAAGACATATTTTATGAAATAAACCAGAAACAGAAAGATGAATATTGTATGATTTCACTGGTACGAAATAATTATAATATGAAAATTCATAAAGTCATAAATTAGAATCCAGGTTAACAGGGACTGGTTGGGGGTGGGGAATGGAGATTTATGGTTGTTATACACTTTCTATTTAGGTTAATGGAAGAGTTTTTGTAATGAATGTTGTTGATGGTGACACAACATTGTAAATTAACACCACTGAATGAAAGTAGATAAAATGGGAAATTTTAGGTTGTATATGTTACCAGAATTTTAAAAAACCACAGAACTACTTAATAATATAATTATAATGATATTGTTACATCAATAATAACAAATATGCAACACCAATGCAAAATATGAACAATAGGGATAAGAGTATTTGAATTAGGAGGTTATATGAGAATTCTGTAGTATCTGCATAATTTTTCTGTAAACCTACAACTACTTTAATTAAAAACACAAAAATATTAATGGTAACTTTAATTTCAATTTTATTATATACTTGAGTATGGTTCTGTGTTTGTTGTGTCATGATGGGAACTGACTTCTTCCTACTACATTGTTATAAAAGCATAAGTTTTGTTACAAGTTCATTTTTTCCACAACTATTCAGTTATCCCAATAACTTTGTATTCATTATCAATTTTTCCAAATCATTTGCAATGTTGCCTTTAACTTTATATGTCTGTAAATATAATCATTTTCAGAAAACTTTCTATTTTTATCTATATATCACTGTGGCTATTCTAGAAACAAGAATATATTATATTGAAATTTTCCTTTTGCTGTAGGTCAGGAAAGTCAAATATCACCAATATTTTGTTGTTTAAACTAATGTATTGCTTTGTGATGTCTGAGAAGCAAAGCTTACATTATAATATTTTATTTTCTTAAAAATTCTGGATGTCTCATGATTTTGTTCTCCTTCTACTTCATAGGAAACTCAGTATACTTTCAGTTTCCAATTAAAACTTTCTTTCATATAGATTGTGATGAAATTTATTGAAATATCCATAAAATTTAATCAGTCAAAATCAGAATATGTTTGTCCCTCTTTGTTAAATAGTTCATTCTGTTTCATGAAGTTTGGATTTATTTTTCCTCTATAGGTTATACACATTTAGAAAAATAAGCCATTATTATTCAGTTACTTTATCATTATGAGGAAAAAGTTGCATATCGTTGACTCTTTTATCATGCTCCTTTGGGGTACCATCCATATAATCATTGTGTCTTAAAGAACAAGTGAGGCTGCTTGAATGTCTGTGATATTTTGTTTACACAGGCTACAAACACATCAGTAAGAGATGGAAGATTTTTGGCAAATTCAATAAGCTTTCTTGTTTGCAGAAAGCATTATATCAATTGTTTTCTATTTTATCTGTAATTCCAGATCATTCACTTTGTCCAACACAAGAAATAATTGCAAAAGGATTGACAGAATTCTCATTTGGGAGAATGTAGCTACACCAGAAGTGTTTCTAACATTTTTAATGTTTAATTCATTTTCTGTGGTTTTTCGTATTACAAACTGAATAGCACAGAAGAAGCTCTGATGAAGGTCCTGGCCAGCTGGAGAGGCTAGTATGACAGGTTCTTCCTTGAACCTGGCTATTTTGCTTCAATTTTTTGTGTGTTTGTTTTGTCAACTGTTAATGGTCCAGTGTAGCCTATGCCAACTGATAATATATCCCTAAGAGATCCAATGATCCCTTTGTCCTTTCTTAATGGAAATTGGCACATAACTCTAAATCTTGGACAAATCTTTTGACTTCTGTTTCCTAGAAATATTACTGAGCTGCAGGTTCCTGCTTTACATGAGGCATAGATGAACAAATATGAAATACACCATCTTGTATATTTACATTTTTCTATGTCCCTGTGCTACAATATAAATGTTTTTGACAACATAAGAAATAAATATACACATGTGTATATGTGTGTATATGACTGTGTGGAGGGAGAGGGGGTGTAGTATATGGAAATCCCCTATATTTTCAATTTAACATTTATGTAATCTAAATCTTCTTGAAATATAAAGAAAATATTGTTAAAATATAGTAGGAAGGGAGCAGATGTGGCTCAGGAAGTTGGGTGCCTGCCTCCTACCCGGAAGGTCCTGTGTTCTGTTCCTGGTGCCTCCTAATAAAGATGACCCGACAATGAGCTGATGCAGGGAGCTGATGCAATAAGGAGATGCAGTGAGGGGACACAGCAAACAGGGAGCAGATGTGGCTCAAGGGACAGGGGGCCCACCTGCCACATATGAGATCCCAGGTTCAGGTCCCAGTGCCTCCTAAAAACAAGATGAGTGGACACAGTGAGCAGACACAGTGACAGAAATGGCAAGCAGACACAGAGAGCAGACAGCGAGCAAAAATGGTGAAAGGGGGAGGGGGAATAAAATAAATATATAAATCTTTTAAAAATATTAGAAGCTCCTGGAGCCCTTATGGTTCCTCCCCCACTCCTACTCGCTGTGGTTTAAAGTCTGTCTTCACTGTTGTTCTTGATCACTGGTGCTAGTTTGGAGAGAACAAAGAAACCACTACAAGCATACTGATTTGCTTGTATCATGGTGCCAATCTACAAGTGGCAGCCTGAAGGGCTGTACCAGGACACTCATCTCTGGCTCACCCTCCCAGAACTTGCCGTGTAGGAAGCAGCAGCTTGCACAAAACTAAAGCATGGCCTGGGGCAAAGGGTTACTCACTTCAAGACATAAAATGGAGCGCTCTAGAGAGAGAGTATCTATTCAATCAGGTGTAGAGAGGGCATTCAGATTCCTCTAAACAGGGAAATTCCTAAGGTCATTAGCATGTGCCAAGTACAAGACACAGGCTCAGAAACTACAGTGAAGAATCCATGATTTTGTCTAAGGCTGACCTTCCTTTTAGGAGGGCTAGACACTGAAAGAGAATATACCAGAGATAACAAGGTAAAATATGAAAATGTCCAGTGTGCAACAGTAGTGTAGAAGACAAAATATGAAATGATGGCCCATCCAAAAGAAGATAAAGCACAGAAAACAATCGAGAAAGAAGACAAGACTTCTAACATACCAAACACTTTTTTTAAAATGGTCTTCAAAATTTTCAACCAAAGAAGAAAAAACTACAGGACATCAGAAAATGGTGGATTAATAAAAGGAGAAGGAACCAAACAGAAATACTGGAGTCGAATACCACAATAGAAAAAAAAAAAAAAAAGCCAATGGGATGAAAGAAAATGATTGACTTCTAACAATATTATATCTGATAAGACAGTCTTTCAAAAATGAGAGAGAGATTAATATGACATTCTCATATTAAAACAAATTCAAAAGTAAAAAATCTGAGGGCATTTGTCAAATTAGAGCTGCCCTACAAACAATGTTAAGCAAATTTTTCAGACAGAAATGAAAGGACATTTGACAGTGAGTCAAATAACATAATACTAAGCTTTCTGGTAAAGGTAACCTTTTTTGTAATCATAAACACCAGTAATGTATTGTATTTTTGGTATGTAACTCCACTTTTTACTGGGTACAAGTTCTAAAACTCAAGCGCATAAAAGTAATGATAAATCTATGCTTTTGTATATACAATGTATGAAGATATAATATATAACAATTACAAAAAAAAGAGGAGTAACAATAGGGTATAGGGACAGTATTTGTGTAGAGTGACTATGGCTAACACATAATGATAATAATATTGGTTTAGCAATTGTAACAAAGTACCACACTAATGTAAAAAAATAATAAGGAAAACTGCATTTGTTTTTGTCAGAGGACATGTTATATGAGAACTCTGCTCTTTCTCCATGATTTTCTGTAAACCATAACTACTCTAATTAAAAATAAAACTGCTTCCTAGGACAAACAACAACACTACATAATTATAAATGGGTCAATTAAAGAAAAGTCATTTATAAATATTTGTGCACCTAAGGGCAAAGCCATTAAATATATGAAACAAATATTTACAGACGTGAAAGAAAAAACAGATATTTGTTCAGTACAGACAATTCAATACATCACATTCAATAATGGACTATCTAGACAGAAGATCAATAAGAAAATATAGAAAGGTATAACAATAATAGGAAAACCTGCAGGTGGGGGATATATAAGCTTTCTCTCTTTTCTTCATGATTTTTCTTTAAACCTACAACTGCTTTACTAATAACGTGAATATAATGAAATCAACTACTAAAATTAATTGCTAATGGTAAAATTTGAATTTCAAATGTTAAAGAAATTTGGAAAAACTTGTGTCCTACACATGAGTTTGAGAACTTCTTAAAAGCAAAAGATCTGTATGAAACAACTCTTAGAGATATGAATAAATGTGGTTAATTTTGGAATTGTAAAATGAAATGTCATATTTTTAATATCTGAATCATTGTGTGTATAAATATTTCCTAGATGAACCTGACTTGTTGTTAACAAAATTATGCATAGTAAAAAGCAATTAAAATTGCTAAATTGAGGATGGATTTAAATCTAATGGAATAAAAAAATTTATTACATGTTGGAAGTTTTCTTTAAGAAATTGCCACTTGCTGATTTGCAATTTAGAATATTATTATTAGAGAAGAATATTAAGAAGCATCTTAAATCTCTGAACAAATATTTATCTTTTCTAATAATCTATCTCTGTAACAATATTTTCTTCAGAATCATTGTCTAAACCAATATATTGCAACAGAATGAACAGATATGATAATTTAGCTATTTCCCAGTAAGCCAGAAATATATAGAATTTGAAAATGATAAAAACATTCCTTTTTTCCCAAAATTTATTTTAATTTTGTGAAACAAAATATTTTTAAATGTTTCA
Organism: Tolypeutes matacus; assembly: GCA_026826555.1. Classification (NCBI taxonomy): domain Eukaryota; kingdom Metazoa; phylum Chordata; class Mammalia; order Cingulata; family Chlamyphoridae; genus Tolypeutes; species Tolypeutes matacus. The sequence continues at coordinate 482,838 of JAKSZT010054033.1, forward strand.
AAATATATGATATATTCTTTTTGAATAATTTAAATAATTTTATACACATATCAGTTTTAATGTCTAATATGGCAATTTTCCACAGATATAAGCAACAGAATTATAAATTACTTAGGAATTTCAATCATTTCTCAAGTAAAAATAGTCCCTGAACCCAAAAACATAAACAGATTATTTATGTAAATTATATTAAATTATATTCTGCCATATTTCAAGGAATCTCAGGTAATATATTTTTGTATGTATTTTTCCTACCATTACCATCTTCTGAGTGCTACATTTCATGAAAATATTAGTATGGCTCTATTAGATGTCTAGCCATCATTTTCCCTCATAGTCATCTCCAGATTGCAAACCTGCCAAATTCTTCTATGTATATTGTTTTACTCTGAATATTCTTGACATATCAGGGAATTTTTGCAACTTCTAAGAATCTGAGCAATCCTTCAGATACTTGCTTTTTTGCCCAAAATACACATATAAAGACTAGGAACATGGAATGATTATGAAAGTTGGTAAAGATCTGCTTGGGCTTTGTGAAACCCTTTCTGAGGCATCCTGGCTCTGGTTTAGGGTGATTTCTGCTTTTATAGATTTGACTTCTCTACTCACCATTGCTTTAATATCTATGGGTATAAGCTGTAAGGTATATGGAGACTTTTATTTTTGAGCCTTCATTTCTAAGATTTTCCTTACTGCTTCTAGCCTCTCCCATACTCTGATACTCTCCTGATTGACAGCAATAAATAAGCATTTTCATAATAATGCCAAATGGGCTAATTTTCTACAACCTCCCTTTCAGGGTAGAAACTCACACTCTGAGGGGTTCCTAACATTATTGTCATATACCATGTGACACAAGCACTTTGGGTAAGTCTCTCACTATATGCCACAAACACTTTTATTTGCTTTCTTTTTATAATTCTTTCTAAAATGAATCCTAGTTTTCTTTAATTTAATAACTACTGGTCAATTTTTGTTTGTTTTACTTTTTGATGCCATAATGCTATTCTAAACCCTTAAAATATAGTTTGATTGAAGCTGCAAGATTTTATGGATATATATTGTAATGTTAATAATTATATGTATGATCTGACATAAAATTGAAAATACTGATCATCAGTAACTATGAAAAGAATCTAGAAGTTCAATTTTTCCAATGATTATGGGTAAATGTGAATTTCCCAGAGAAGTGACTCCTTGAAATTTATTCAGAAAGAATGAAGAAAGATCACAGACTTTGTAAAGTCCCTGCAACTGTGCAAAAGAAATTTTCATATTACAGAATATAAAATTGTTTCCTCATTTCTCAGGTATATATGTATGCTTTAATTCATGATTTTCTTTAAATGGCTAATTAAAAATGCACTTACATAGACGTGATATGTCCAATATCATTAGCATACTTAATTATTTCTGTCCCAACTTAATAAACTGATACTCAAGAGAAACCGAAGATTTCTACTTCTGGCTTTATTATAGTTTATCAGTTTTTAAAATGGTACCTGATAATACATATGTGATACATAGGCTATATTCCAAATACCAAACTATAATGATACAGAAATTACCAAGAAACTGAACTAGTACAAACACTATGTATTAAATATTATTTGAACTAGGTTGTAAAGGATAGCTAAGAAATTCAGAGACAACAGTGTTACCATAGCATTCATAGAAAGCAATCCTCATAAGCAAAATAGTCCTACAAATATGAATGAATTTGCAGAGATATCCAGTGAAGTTTTTACTATGAATAATTTCTTATATTTATTTACAGGATATTAAGCACTAGATATGCTCTATATAGTCTTTAATTATACCCATGTAATTCATGTGTTTAACAATTGATGAGGAATAGGTATCCCGCATTTTTTTCCACATTTAAATATTGTGAAGTAAACATTTCCTAAATATTCCTGGGGTAATAAGGAGCAGGAATAAACATGGACTCTTTCTCTCCCTCTTATGCCCCAGGCTATCAAGATCACTCTGAAATAGAAGATGCATGGTATATTTAGCCTAGGGAAACTAGAGAATTTTACAGACTAAATGGAAAGATGCAATCTGAAGAGATAGAAGATTTGAATGACTTTTAAGGAACAATAAGCATGTGTGGTGTGATAAAGGAATTTAAAAGATCATTTGGAATTTAGGTTATGTCCAATAACTATCCCTTAGGAAAATAATAACAAATTAATTACTGAGTATTGTTTTTGCTATTTAATAAAATCTTTGCTAAAGAAACTTATTTTCCTCATATAATTGAGAAAAGAAGAAATACGCATAATGGAAATTATTATAGTAAGACAATTTACATAAATATTTTGTAAAAATCCTATAAATTCATATGATTATAATCAATGAGAGTAAATCAGCATGATTAAAATTATTACCCACGTAATAATTGTATGCTACTTTAATAATAACACATGAATAAATATAAAAATAAAATATATCACTGTAAATAATATAAATATATAAAATTATAAATTATACATGAATTTATATTTCTAACATTTATATTTATTTGCCTCCATTTAGTTTTTCTCAATATAAAATTAAATAATTCTCAAATGACATCCCTCAAGATAATTAGTATTAGAATTGAAAGTATAATTAAGACTGGAATAGGTTTTCTTTATGATTGTTCTGCTTCAAAACACACATAAGTAAAATAATTTTGATTACCATAGTTATTTAGAATAAGCAGATTTCTGCAAAATCTAGAAAAGCATGGGGCAATCTATCTGGGAAGAAAATTAGCTCTTCATAATATATCAGAATTCATGCCTGATTGAAGGAAGGAAGCATTGAGGAAGAGTAATATCAGGTGGGGTGTTTTTCTGGGTGCAGGTGAGAAGGTAAACTAGAGAGACAGTGTATATACCATTGTACTGGGACACACTGCAATGGAAAACTGGAATAAATTAGATCTCAAGAGATCCTATTTTTGGGGAGCATGGCTGCAAAGCATGACAGAAAGTACTAAAAGGATGAAAGGCTCAAAGGAAGCAAGAAAGAATGATGAAGTATAATCCATCTGGTGTCTTTTGGATTAAATCCATTCTGATAAGATTCTCAAAACCATTCATTACCTGTGTTACAGAAACCAATTTTTAGTCAACTGGCCAAAGACTCAGCGATATCAGCAATCATCCTAGTCACCTAGTACATGAAGAGAACAGCTGTTCACTGCTCAAACAAAAGGGCTGCTGCAGAGGCTCTCTTACACAGTGTTTATCTGGAATTAAAACTTGTTAATGAATAAAATGGGAAAATAATTATTGGATGTCTCCTGGCAGAGTTTGAAAAGAGAGTTTAATAAAATACTGTAAATATGATTCATAACTGAATGGCCTTGATCTCATTTTAAATAATTTGAGATCTTAGATTATCTGTTCCTATAAATATTGAAATTAACATGTAACAGCAGAATTAGAAGAGAGTGAAAAGGGAAATATGTGAATTCATTGATTTCAAAATACTGACTTTTGTTCATTTCTCTAAGCCGTATTTCTCAGGATAAGACATATATGGATATCAATGGTGGAATTTTATTTTGTTAATGATGTAGATTATCTCCACTTTATTTTAGTATATTCTTATTTTATATTTGGAATGCACAGATATGGCAACATATTATGAGAAATGGGCAATCTCACTCTATTCACTGAATTCCTCCTCATGGATATCTCAACCTCACAAGAGCTCCAAATCCTGCAAGGTCTGCTGTTCTTAGTAATTTATATGGGAGCCTTGACTGGGAATCTTCTAACTGTTACTATCATTGTGAAAGACCCAAAATTGCACTCTCCAATTTCTTTCTAGGCAATTTATCCTTCATAGAACTTTGCTGCATTTCAGATACTGTTCCCAAAATAATTGTTAATTCTCTGACAGGGAGTAAATTGATTTCTCTCCCTTGTGTGCTGCTCAGATTTTCCTATTTATGTTCTTTGGATCCACAGAGATGGCCTTACTTATGGTGATGTCCTATGACCGCTATGTTGCCATTTGCCACCCTCTGCATTATGGGCTCACCCTCACCCCATGTCTGTGCACACAGACAGCTGGTGGCTCCTGGCCAAGTGGGTTCATCCATTCTGCTATTCACACAGTGGCATGTTCAGGCTTCACTTCATAGGGTCCAATGTGATCCATCAATATTTCTGTGACGTGCCTCAAATCTTGAGGATCTCCTCTTCAGATGTTCAGTTTTCTGAGTTTATAGCCGTAGTTCTAAGTGCTAGTATTCTATTAGTATGTTGTGCTTTTTGCTTAAGTCCTATATTAATATATTTTCAATGGTGCTTAGGATGCATTCTGTGGAAGTCCATAAGAAAGCCCTAGCTACCTGTACCCGCCAGTTGGCAACTCTTATTTTCTTTTTAGTTTCTGGTTTAATTGCTGCCTTTGGTCCTGTTGAAGATAAGGTATCTCTCAGTAATCTTCTCACAGCTGTCTTCTACAACATGGTGCCCCTATTTATAAACCCCATCATCTATAGCCTGCAGAACAGAGAGATTAAAACTGCTCTATGCAGAATGTTCCACAGATATTCTGAACATCCAAGAGGGATTATCTGGATTAAAAATTTCTGAAAAATAATGGAATGAATTTTAACTCATATTTGATATATGTTCTTAAACATGAATATATCCCAATTAAATATCCAGATTTTTTCTGTATAACCTTTTGCTTTTTATATACATAATAGTGAGCTATGCACCCATGTCCTAATTTTTCAAATCTAGGCATTTGTGTAATTCACACACTTTTCAGGAAAATATTTTCCATGTTTTAAAATTATTTTGAAAGATGTTAGGATGAATTTTAGCTAAAAACAGAGAACGATATCATATGGAAAGGACAATGGATGAGTACCTTACTAGGTGCCCATGTATCTGAGAGAACTTCAAGGTACAGGATCCTGATGCCATGGAAGAGAATATTGATTGTTTTGATTTAGATGACTCAATTCAAATTGTTCTCATTGTATTCACCTTCCTACAAATGTCTGTACCAAGTAATAAAGTTATGGAATTGAGACTCAACAGCAGGATTAACAACACAAAATAGAGCCAACACTGAGATCCCCATTAAAGTAGTTGCCCTTGTTGGAATGTTAAAACCTAGGTCTCAACAAAGTATATACTTTGTAAGCTTTACTCCCTGCCTATAAGTTGGCTCTTTATCATTTATAATACGTTGTTATTTGCTGTATTATAGATTTTAAAATAATAATTGTGTTCATTTAGGATAATAAAACTTTATTTCATTCCCAGTTCAAGGCCAAATATTTTGTATAAATCTACTTACCAAAATATTACTCTTAGTATATCTACCATATTTATATATCTATATCTCTATCACTCTATCTATCTAACAATATATCACCTGTCTCTATTTTATCTTGTAGTGTTTGCGATTCTCTCTGTATGTGTGGTTATATTTTAGTAATAGATGCATTTTTTCTAGCTTATTGTAATACTATACTAATAATCAAGAATAATAATGAACAAAACAGTTCAGCTACAAAATATCCTTAAAAGGGGGAATAAAAAAAATATATGTGATCCTAGGCAGAATACGTAGACTGAGATGACTCAAAACATGAATTTAGAATCATGGAAAAATCATCAGAGGTCAACCCCTCATATCTGCATGTGGCATCAGGCAATTAGGCATGCATTCACAATCTAAAAGCACCAGACTCTGTCCTAAAGAAAGTAGAAATAAAAATAGAATACTGAGGATTATTTTGAGTGGGTATTTAAGATTCTTTTTCACTTAGAATTTTTTGGAACTTTCAGATGCTGTCTCAACACTTTCCCTCAAGGCATTTTTGCCATTTTACAGGTTTCGGTATTTCTCCAGTCATGATTTTCTTCTAAAACTCCAAATCACAAGAAACCCATAAGCAAAACACAGTCCTTTCCTATACAAGGAAAGATCATTGAGGGTCATTACATTAATGATATATGCAAAAATCTAAACACATATACATTGTCATGCAAACAATGAAAGAATAATTTTCATGGAAATGAGGCTATTAGTAGTACCTTAAGTCAATATGCATGAAGAATATATAAATGAAAGAAGAGGGTTCAAAGTGCAAAGACAAAAGAGTAATTCTTAAAAAATTTCTCAGGGTTTATAAACATCTTTGAAAAAATTCAAATGCAGGAGAATAAATTATTGTAGAGATAATTTTCAGAACTAAAGGCACAAAATGTTACTATTTAGAAAATAAAATATAATATAGACCTGACAAACCCGAATTAGGATTGCCAATATCTGGTAAGTACGAGAAGACATGATATGGGGATGACCATTACAAATGAGCATGAGCTTTATATTTGTAAGAAAAATACGTCTATTTTTCATTTAAATTGGAAAACAGAAAAATTTAAAAATACATTCTTAATCTTAATCAGATGAATATTAATCAAATATGTGGAAGAAAAATCATAAATGTCAGGTATTACATTCCTGAATTCCTACTGGCCCTGTCTTAGGACACTACATAAATGAAGCAACTATGAGAGATCTACATCAAAAGACAATTGAAGTGAGGAACTAACATGAGATACACACAGAAATTATATCATTCAACAGGCTGTGGCAGTTTGAGATTATTGTATGAATCACAAAAAGAGAAAGACTGTGTTTTTAAACTGGTCTATTCCTGTGGGTGTGTTAACATTTGATTACATTAAATTCAGTTGAGGGCCCTTTGATTAGATTACTTGATAAGATCACTTTAGGACTTTTGATTGGACTATGCCAGTGAGGCACGAATCAGGTTGAGACTCCACCCTTTTGCTGGGACTGATATAAATGGATACTCAAAGAGAGACAGGCAGAGGGTAAAGGAAGTCACCATATTTGATCCTGGCATGTGAGAAAGAACTAGAAGATCACTAAGCACAAAGCCTCAAGAGGCAGTGCCCAGGAAGCAGCTCAAAAGGAGACAAGTCCTGCTGTATGCCTGATATCTTACAGCTGAAATCACAGAGAAAGTGAACAGCTGAGAATGATATACAAGGCCTGGGAAGAAACAAGCCCTATGCCTGGTTGCCCTCAGCTAAGTTCAGACCTCAGCAGAGATCAGTGGGCATCTTGCTTCAACACATGGCAGGTAGTTGGTGAAAAAGCATCTCTGATGGTGCTTCAGTGTGGACCTTTCATGGCCTTGGAACTGTAAGCTTTTACCCTGTATTAGTATGCCAAAGGGGTGCTGATACAAAGTACCAGAAATCTGTTGGCTTTTATAAAGGATATTTATTTGGGGTAAAAGTTTACAGTTACAAGGCCCTAAAGAGTTCAACTCAAGGTACCATAAGATATACTTTCTCTCCCAAAGTCATTTGCTACATGTTGAAGCAAGAGGGCTGCCGACATCTGTGAGGATTCAGACTTCTTCTTTCCTCTTAAGGCTCCTTGAGCCCAACTTCTTCTGACCTCAGCTGTAGGTTGGAGGGCTCTTTTCTTTCCAGCCTCAGCAGTTACGTTCTCTGCACAAGGTCAGCTGTAAACTATTGGGTGAATGACTCCTCTTTCTTCCCCAGACTGCAGGATCAAAGCTGACAAATTCTCTCCTCTTCCATGGCTATGGAGCGCTCTCTATTCCTCTGTGTGTCTTCTTGATTCAGGGTCCATTTATATAGTCCACAAAGGGGGCAGGGACTCAAACTGAGTCACCCTAATGACATGGTTGAATCAAAGCCCTAATCTTAACATAATTTACTCAAACATCTCAGCTGAATCTAATACAATCAAAGGGTCTCACATCCAGAGGAGCAGACCAGTTTACAAACATATTTCTCTTTTTGAAATTCATAAATAATTCCAAACTACCACATACCCCAAATAAATTCCCTTTATAAAAGCCAACCCATTCTGATACTTTGCATCAGCAACACTTTGGCAAACTAACACACCGTCCAACCACATTGTTCTAACCACAGTTGCAGATGAAGCTGTGGTAGAAGATTGCTGGGAAAATAGAAATAATAGAATAGGATATTTCAAGAATTTAGATATTTTAAAAATAAATTAATGTATATGTAAAAGCTCTACAAGAATTTCAGAGTTATATAAAACACAAATATATGATATATGTATATCATTACCAAGTTGTACTTATCTACAAACACGTGGTTCAACATTAGTAAAATGAATATAGTAATTCATGACAATAAGAGAGTTTAAGGGAGAAACTTCATAGGATCATGCCTTATTTTCAGAAATGAATTCTGTTGTTAAATACTAACATGATAAAATCTGTTAGAGAATATTTGGAAAGTAATATCCTGACTATGAGAAAAAGTAACAATTAAAAGGAAATTTTCTTAGATCAAGCATCATATAACTTAAAATATGTATGATAGAAGCATCTCTTCATAGGGAACCAGACAAAAAAGACCACTCACACCAACTTCTTTAGGAAGCATTATGGAATAAGAAAAGGAAAATAAAACATATATGAATGGGAATGAAGAAATAACACTTTCATGAGCAACACATTTGATTTTGATTGAGAAAATTAAAAAAAAAAAAACACCCTGTGCAAATATAGTAAGAATCTTATTTGAATCATGTTTGAGAAAGCAATTGAATTCTACATGCCAATAAAGAAATATGAACTACATATAGAAAACAAACAAAATGTAGAAAATGATTAAAAAAAAAAAAAAAACAATCCATAGAGTGAAATATAAAGTAACAGATTTGCCAGATCTTGTGGAAAAAATAAATGTTTCATTGAGGGCTCTTAAGTAACTGAATTAATGGAGAGAAAGACCATATATATGGATTGGAAGATTCATTATTATAACAGCATCAATTATATTCATAGGTTGAATGATAACTAAAAAAATATCCCTACAAATTTTCTACTGTAGAAATGGACAAGTTGGCCATAAATTCACATGAAATCCAAATAGAATAAATACTCTTAAGGAATAAAAAGTTAAAAGGATTCCCTAAACAGATATCGAGTATTTCTATAAAATAATAGTAAGTAAACATTGTGGGAAAAAGTAAAAATATGACAAGTATAGATGCAGCAGAATAGAGGGTATGGTTATGAACACTCAGATGACAGATGCAGCAAGGACCTGCAGTGGGAAGAACATTTCTCTTACTCAACCTACTCAAAACCAACTCTAAGTCAATTAAATAATGTAATGAGGAAATCACTATAAAAATAATTTTGAAGATACCTTTAGAAGTTTGAAGGAATATTTTAGAAGGAGGAGAAAGATAAGAGGAAGCTGGAGGAGAGGATGAGGAAGAAGAGTAGAAGGAGGAGGAGGAAAAGATGCAAAAATATGTACCATGGAAACATATTTGTGAATTTGATTGCAATAAATGAAGATTTTTGTTTTATTCAAGAACAACAAAAGGCCACAGAATTAGACATAAATCACATAAAAACACATGTAACTTTTCAGGCTTTTATAGGAATTTTTAAGAAAAGCACAGATATCTTGTTTTACATGTGACAGTATATTGTGCATCATTGATATGAGTAAAATAAAAAGTGTATCCACCTGGTACTAACACATATTCAGCAGTTTGGAAAAAATATATCTGGATGATGTGGAACAAAGATATGTGGAAATATTATTTGTGTGTGTGCATAAATTGCTACAGCTTCTACTGAAAACCATTTGATATTTTATTAGCAAACTAAGAATACTTCACATTACAGTAAGAAAAAAATCTGTGCTGAAAGCAACAGAGATTTCCTACTTATGACACATGTCCATTTTGTGATGGCTATAGTTTTGATCCACTGTCAGTGCCCACATTCTCTGCCCAGGATATTGGAGCAGCCTGCACATGGGATGTTACTTGTTCTCATGGCAGAATGGTAAGATATTATAAAGAAGTTCTCATATGTTGGCTCTCAAACTCACAATCAGAGAGAGAAACATGATAAACTCTAGTAGCCCTTGGTGTTTACATTTAGACTATTTTTATAATTACTAAATGAATTCTAAATGTGATTTGGAATATATTAGGTTCTACCATATACAATGAACAATAAGAGTACCCTGATGATGAATGAAAAAATTTAGAGTGTTAAACTTTCTTCAACAAAGTAATCTAATACTCATTAATATTTATTCATTTCCATGAAGTTAATGTTAAAAACTTGGATTGAAATTGTGCATGACTCCTTAATATTATTGGTTCTAATTACATCAATACTGATTACCTAAAAGGTGTAAATTTCCATCATATAGAACAATCATATAAACACCTATCACTTATATTCACTTCCTTAGTTGAAAACCAACTTTTAAGGCAAAGACATCACTTGATATTTATTCCTCTTAAAACCATAAACCTACCTATTAATGTAATACTATCCAATATTTAATGAATATATAGTATCCTTCCAATAATCAATTCCCTACATCATTGTCTATTCCTTTTTCTTTTTATAAAATATAATATCCAATTTCAAAAAATACATAGCAAAAATTCAACCACTTCCATGTACTTTCCTTGAAGGGTATCAAGTCAAGAACAAAATATATATTTCTCAAATATTGATTATCATTTCTCCAAAAGTAAGTGACATTAAATTCATTTGTGTATATGTGGTATGAGCTCAGAAATAAACAAAGAAATCAATGCAACAGAATAAAGTATACAGCTGCAGAAAAGTTCATTTAGGAACACAATATATGAGAAAAGTATTCAATGGTAGTCTATGTACTTTCAGTTAATGGTGATTGGGCAGCTGCATATTCATTGACAATAAAGGAAATTTCACTCCTGCCTTTCTCTCTGCACAAATGATGTAGTATGAAGATAACATGTGAAAGTCAAAACTATAATGGCTTAGATACTAACATTGGATAATATCTTCAGGATACCAGCCTAGATAAGTATCTCTCATATAAGAAATAAAACACAAACTAAAATGGAAAGTATTGATTATATTTGAACTGAGAATGTCTGTTTCTCCAAGGATTTAGAAAAGCTCAAAATTTTATGTAACAAACTGGGGGAATGTACATGTCATAAAAAATTTATACAGGAATATCCCGGAAGAGAACTCCAGATTTACTTTAAAGTATATTAAAACTTAAAAACATATATACATACTCAAACTGATCATGAGTTCTAATGAATCCCCTATATTTTTTATGTAATCTAAAGCTTCTTTAAAAATAAAAAATAAACTAAAAAAAAAGAAATAGAAAATATGAACAGAACTATAACAAGAAAAAATATTCAATCATAACTCAAAACCATGATTACAGACCAGGTTACGGAGACATCAATAAAAAAGGCAGATTAGGTCCTCCAAAAGGCCGATCTCCCACAGAAACAGTGGAAGTATGAGCAAAACTTGTTATAATCAACTTTAATGAAAACCAGGAAAATACTCAAAGATTTAAATCAACCAAGCAAAGAATCAAACAAAAAAGGTCACTTACAGTTGCCCAGAGAGGCTGAGGCTGCACTCTCTTTCCTCCTGCCATGTCAGGGTGGGGATGGAATCAGAGATGTGTCCAACAGTCTAGTCCCTGCAGGCCGAAAGCTGCTGCAGTTGCCTGGAGAGGTCGAGGGTCACTGTCCCATCTGCCATGTCAAGAGCAGGGATGGAACCACAGGAGTACCTATCTAAAGGAGCTGCTTTGGATATATATAGAACAGGAAGATGCTCTGAGTCATCTAGGAGGGTATTGGAAAGATAAAGAAGCCAAAGGAAAACCGTGAGCTGCTCACCCCATGGCTGGAAAGAGCACATATACCCCAACCTCAGGACAAATAGCCTAGGTGGAGCCCTTGGCTCGCTGCTCCAAATGGAGTGTGAGGGAGCATTACCTGGGAGGAAGAGGGATCTGGGAGGATGGAGAGTGATTTCTTTGTAGTGAATTTGGCCAGCTGAGCCTGCTTGGAATCTCAGAAGGGACCC
>JAKSZT010054033.1:505321-517119 GCA_026826555.1 Tolypeutes matacus
AAAAAAAAAAAAAAAAAAAAAAACACCCCTTACCCATTTACAAAACCATTCCAAAATTTTTGGTAATTGCAAAAGCACTTCCCCACTGCTTCCTCCACAAGGTCAGCTGTAGACTATTATGTGAATGGCTCACTTCTCTTCTCCTGGGGCCTTCTCTCAAACATCAAAACCCCAACATCAAAACTGCTCCCTCTGTCCTTTGCCTTGCCTTTTATATTTGATTCCCCACCCACCAAGGGGTGGGGCTGAATGACCTACTGACATGGCCCAGTCAATGCCTTAATCATAATTTAATCATGCCCAGATTAGCAGACCAGTTTACAAGCATAATCCAATATATATTTTTTGAATTCATAATTACATCAAATTTCCCACTGGCTAGCCCCCCTTTCATTTCTGGTTGTATTTATTTGCATTTTCTCTCTTTTTTTCTTTGTTAGTCTAGCTAGGGATTTGTCAATTTTATTGATCTTCTCAAAGAACCATCTTTTGGTTTTGTTGATTTTCTCTATTTATTTTTGTTCTCATTTTCATTTATTTCTGCTCTAATCTTTATTATTTCTTTCTTTCTGCTTTCTTTGGAATGGTTTGCTATTCTTTTTCTAGTTTCTCTAGTTGTTCAGTTAAGTCTTTGAGTTTAGCTCTTTCCTCTCTTATAGGCATTTAGACTTATAAATTTCCCTCTCAAGACTGCCTTCACTATATCCCATAAGTGTTGATATGTTGTGTTCTCATTTTCATTTGTCTCAGTATATGCACTGATTTAACTTGCAGTTTTCTTCTTTGACCCAATGATTATTTAGGAGTGTGTTGTTCAGCCTCCACACATTTGTAAATTTACTTTTTTCCCGTCTATTATTGATTTCCAGTTTCATTCCATTATGATCTGAGAAAGTGCTTTGTATAATTTCAATCTTTTTATATTTCTTGAGCACTAAATTGTGCCCTAGGTTGATCCTGGAGAAAGAACCATGGGCACTTGAGAATAATGTATAACCCACTGAGTTTATATTTCTGTTAGGTCTAACTTGTTTATCATATTGTCAACTTCTCTGTATCCTTGTTGATCTTCTCTCTAGTTGTTCTATCTAATGATATGAGTGGGGTGTTGAAGACTCCAATGATTATTGTTGAAAAGTCTATTTCTCTCTTCAGTTTTGCCATAGATTGTCTCATGCATTTTGGGACACCTTGATTAGGGGCATAGATATTTATGACTGTTATATCTTCTTGGTGTATTGTCTCTTTTATTAATATATAATGGTCTTCTGTATCTCTTATAAATTTTTTGCATTTAAAGCATGTTTTGTCTGATATTAATATAGCTACCCCTGTTCTTTTCTAGTTACTATTCATGTGGAGTATCTTTTTCCAGCCTCTCACTTTCAGCTGGTTTGTATCCCTGGTTCTAAGGTGAGTTTCTTGTAAGCAGCATTTGGATGGCTGATGGTTTTTTTTATCCATTCCATCAGTCTGTATCTTTTGATTAGGGAGTTTAATCCGTTTACATTCAATGATATTACTGTAAATGTACTATTTGCTTCCTATATTTTATTCTTTGGTTTTCATATGTCATCTTATTTTTGTCTTCCTTTTTACTCTTTTGGTTATCCTGTCTGCTATTTATTCTTCTATACTCTCCTCTAAGCTTCTCTCTCCTGTCTTTTTCTTTCAGGTTCTAGGGCTTCCTTTAGTATTTCCTGCAAAGGTGGATTCTTTTTTGCAAACTTCTAAAATTTCTGTTTGTTTGTGAATATTTTATACTCACTTTCATATCTGAAGAACAGTTTTGATGGATAAAGAATTCTCAACTGGTAGTTTTTCTCTTTCAGGTCCCTAATTGTATCATACCACTGTCTTCTCACCTCCATGGTTTCTGAAGGGAAATCTGCGCTAAATCTTACTGCATGTCCCTTGTATGTGATGGTTTGCTTTTCCCTGCTGCTCTGAGAATTTTCTCTTTATCTTTGACACTTGATATTCTGAGTAGTATGTGTCTTGGAGTAGGTCTATTTGGATTTATTCTGATTGGGGTATGCTGTGCTTCTTAGTCATGTAAGTTCATTTCTTTTGTGAGAGCTGGGAAATTTTCAGCTATTATTTCCTCAAATACTCTTTCTGCCCATTTTCCCTTCTCTTCTCCTTCTGGAACTTTCATGGCACATATGTTTGTGCTTTTTGTGTTGTCATTCAATTCTCTGAGCCCCTGCTCAATTTTTTCCATTCTTTTCTCTCTTCAATTTTAGCTGTTCTGTCTTCAGTATCACTTATTCTTTCTTCTGTCATTTCTAGTCTGGTGTTGTATGCCTCAAATGTGTTTTTTATCTCACCTGTTGTGTCTTTCATTCCCATGAGTTCTGTTACTTTTCTGTTCAAGGTTTCAAATTCTTCTTTGTGTTTGCTCAATGTCTTCTTGATGTCATTTATTTCTTTAAGTATGTTGTCTTTCAATTCATTAATTTGATTTTGGAAATTTGTGTGCATCTTGCTGATTAGTTCTCTCACATTCAGCATCTCTTCTGGCACTTTGATGTATTCCTTTTCTTATGCCATGTCTTCTATTTTCTTAGTATGGCTCGTAATTTTTTGCTGATATCTAGGCATCTGATTAAGATATAGTTTACTCAGATGCTCAATTTCTTTCTCTTTTGTAGGGCTTTAGTGGCAGGAGGCTGTGAGTTACCACTGCTCTTTGATTTTTGGCTCAACTTGAATTGTTAGGATTTTCCTGCTGGTTGCAAAAAATTGGCCACTAGACTGAGTAATTGGTTGTAAAGTTGCTTCCTAGGTCAAGGAGCATATAGAGGCCGAAAAAGTCCTCTCCTACTTATTTGTAATTTTCTCGCATGCACTTCCTTGATCTGCCAGGAGAATGTGCTCTTTGGCAGCTCTCAGTTTAATGCCTGGTCGGAGTGTATTTGCTGCAACACAGACAAGATCAATGTGATAGAGCTTCCTGTCTGGAGGATAGGAGCCTTATAATGCAAACTCTCTTGAGACAGTTCTCCACCCATCTCTGGCAGCCCCCTCCCTTTTCTCAGCTACGAAATATTTCCACTCCCCTCTAAGTCCTCAACAATCAGTCCTTCTTAGTAGAGGAGGAGATTGGGTGGGTTATATATCTTTAGCCACTTGCATGCTCCAAGTCAAACAATGGCACAGCCCTACCTGGCCTGGAAAGGCTCTTGGGACACAGCAGACCAAATTTGTGACTCAAAAGCTGAGTCAGCCTTAGGCTGTTTCCTTCTCTCTCCCCTTTCCTGGTGCATCCTCAACAACTATTCCCAGCTAGAAGAGAGGGAGATTATAAGGGTCAGATTTCTCCAGTCCTTTGCTGGCTCCCAGGGCAAACCGCTATGTGATCTCACCTGGCCTGGTAGGGCCCGTGGGACACAGCACACCAAATTTGTAGGTCAGAAACTAAGTCTGCCTTAGGCTGTGTCCCTCTCTCTCCCCTTTCCTGGGGTGGTAGATCCCTAGAGCCCCCTTTGCCTGTAGTCACAGGCCCAGAGGCCTGAGAATTCTAAAGTGTCTTTAATGTGGGGGAGGGTGCCAGCAGCAGCAGCCCCTGGTTTCAACTCATGGTTCTGTCTTTGCAGTTTCCCTCCTATGTCCCTCTCTTCTCTGGGCAGTGTCCAGCCTTTGCCTGAAGATCCTTTTCAGGGCTGTTTCAGCCTGTCCTCTAGCTATTTTTTTGGAAGAGAAGAGGTTCCCATGTCTTACTCATCTGCCATCTTCCCAGAAGTGTCCATGTGCTATTTCTGAGTTCTCTGTTTCCTTATCTCAACAGTCAGCCAGGGACCTGACAGCTATTTCCTTCAGTGCCAAGAAATGAAAAAAAAACAACCCTAAAAAACCTCGTCCTTTCTTTACAGATTGGCTGTGAGCTGTAGCACTGCTTCATATAAAATGTGGCTGTCCCCTATTCTGGTTTGACCGTCACCTCCTTCTTGGGTGGATCCTAAAGATCAGCCAGAAGTTCAAGCTTAGGGTCATGTTTCCAATACTGGGTACCTCAGGCTTTGTGTTAGCTCCAGGAGGCCCTTACCCCAATAAGAATCTTACTTCTCAACCTTGTCTTGCCCAGGCTTTTAGGTCTCCCTGCTGCTTGACCCATTATGTGTTGCTTACTGCATGTAGATTGTCTTCAAGTGCTTTTATCAAATGCCACCTGAAAAGCTACTCTATCTTGAGATAGATGAAATGAAATGCCAATCTTTATCCCAGTCCTGCAGGGAACCCCCAGAATGGACAAATATTCACAATCACATTTATTTTTGTTCTTAGTGAAGGTCCATATTTCTTTCAGTGTACACTATGTGTAAAATATATTACAGTAAATGGCTTTGCAAGAGTGTGGCAGGAGAGAATATTGTGTTATAAGAATAGACAATTCATTTGAGAAGGTTTCTAAAAATTAGTGAAGATTAATATAGAAGTATTTGGTGAAATATAGTGCTTTATTTTTAAGATATGTATAAGCTAGTGAGAATGATCAGGTAATATTTATGACCCATAGATGAGTTAGAGTAATTGAAGGAGAAAAGTCTTTAAGTTTATGATCCTGGGAATAGATTGGTTTTGTGTAAAAACAAGGGAAGTTCACACATTTTAACAAGATATCAGGAAGGAAGACAGTCTGTGGGTAAAGATATATTAGTTTTGTATATTTCATAGTGTGAAATAGCTAACCTTGTCTTATGTATGCTCTTACTTTGAAATTAAAATAGCATTAGTATTTATAAACTGAGTGCACTGGAAGGGCTGCTGGAAATTGAGGGGGAAAGGAAACAAGTCTAATAGATCAAGGACATTACTGATGACTCTCTTGCAATCTTAGATAATAAATTTAAGTTAAACTAGTCAGCAAGATCATGCCTTAATCTGAAACCATGTTCAGCAGGGAGGATGGCTCCAGAATAGGCAGAGCTTTGGGTTTTGCCTTGTGAGTAAAGCAGATAGAAAGAGCAAGTGTAGTTAACGCAGTGTGAAATGGATTGATTATATTGAACAATGATGAGATGAATCTGTAAGAGAAATACTTAAGTTAATCTGTCAATGATCATGAAATAATTGTAAGATAAAACCATAAACATATTAAATGAGTATAAGACATTTGAAATTGAAAATTGATAATGAAGAAAACACAGGCATGGACATTGAAGTTAGAGTTGAGAAGAAATAAGGATTATTAGAGTCATGTGTTCATACACATTATTCACCTTAAGAGTTTGATTGCTGAAAGCACTCACAAGATGCAAGCAGTTTAAACTTAGGGAAGAGCTTTACAACTGGGAAAGGAGACAATATGCATTGCAAGCGGCTAACAACAGCAGGCATGGACATTTTTGTCCTTCCACGGCAAGTCAGAGAGGACACACGCTCAGTCCATGTCTCAAGCTACCAACAACATACACAGATTGGGAGGTATTAATAAGCCCAATCTGCTCAGGTGTTGGCAGCTCTTATAGTGAGCTGGTCATGTAGGCACATTCAATATATGTGGCCAGGCTGCACCATCAAATACCCCTCACCACCCAGGTTCTACCATCTCAGGTGCAAATCAAAAGTCCTACTGTAACTACAAAACTAAGCAGATAGGATTAAACATCTGAGACAACTCTGGACTGGTGATGAATGACAACCATTTAGGTTTAGTTAACAGATTCCACAGCTTTGGCCAAAGGTCAGTAGATCTACAGATAAGCTTGTAGTCAATGCAGACTTGCTATGTAGGTAATAAAAAAGAAATTAATAGGACAGGAATACAGACAATGGTAGCCATTGTAAAAAAAAATTGAGAACAGAGCTGAACTGATAGAAAAAATAAAAGAAATTCACAGCAATAATGGAAAAACACTACTCTTAATATCAAAACCTGAATCTGTAGGTATAAAATGAACACTATGTTGCTGTAAACAAGTGATAAAGATTTTTGAAACAAGAGAGATATTTTGGAGAACAAATCTATATTTATAAAATGAAGAAATAATTCTAAGGACACAAAAACAGAACAAAAGTCCTGGGAAGTTGGTAAATTACCTACAGCAGCACTCAATTTTAAAAAACACTGGAGTAAATAAGAATTGTGTGTTATTTTTCAATCAAATTCCTCAAATATTTGAGAGAATGTATTAAATATGGTAAACATTACTAGAATAATTAGAGGGGAAATAATATGGATTTAGAAATAACTAAATCAGGAACACTGATGATAAAGAGATGAGATGAATGGATATTTAGATGTGCTAGTATTTTCTATTTTTATGTTTGGTATTCATTAACAGTTATTAATCAGTAACAAAAAGGTTTATATAAACAAAGTTAAATTTTACCTAACAGGTAAATTAAAATCTGAGAAAAATTCTTTGAAACTATCAACTTGGAAGCACACAAGATCAAACAAAATAAAAATATATGGAGTAGATGAGAAAATTAATATAGAATAAGACAACAAATTTTGTTACACACCTTACTGTCATATCAATAAATGTAAGTGGAAAGCATCTTTAGACGAGGCAATATTTCAATATACATCAAGATGTTCATTTTTTTTAACCCACGCACTGATGTATCTTATAATAAATCTCAGATTATTTACCACATTATATGTATATGCATATTACTTACAGTAATTTTTGTAATAAATATAGTGATAACAATAGAAATAAGCTTAAATGTTCATTAGTAGGAGACTGGATAAAACTTACTTAAAATAGAGTAATTTTTACTATTGAAAACAACAAAAACTAACTTTATATAGTTGCTATGCATGAAAAGAGTCTGGAATTATGTGCAAGACCTGCCTGGTAGATGGTGGTAACTGATTTTGTTTTAATGTAACACCTTTATCGAGATTAAAAACTTATATACTATATAATTAAGCCTTTGAAAGTTTGCAATTTATTGGGTTTTAGTACACTTAGAGTTTTGTGCAACCACGAGCACTATTTAATTTTAATCCCCAAAAGAGAAAGACTATGTTTTTAAACTAATCTATTCCTGTGGGTGTGACATCCTTTGATTGCATTAAGTTTAGTTGAGGGTCCTTTGGTTAGATTACTTGATAAGATTGCTTTAGTGCTTTTGATTGGACTATGTCAGTGAGGCCTGGCTCAGGTTGAATCTCTGCCCCCTTGCTGGGTCTGATATAAATGGAAACACAGAGATAGATACACAGACAGACACAGGAAAAGTACTCTGCCATATTAGATCCTGCCATGCTGGGACTGAGTGAGGAGGCCCAGGAAGAGGCAAGCCCTATGCCTGGTTTACCCAGAGCTGCAGAAAGGCAGGGGCCTCGGCAGAGATGGGTGGTTTTCTTGCTTCACCTTCTGGTGAAAACACCTGTTATGGTGCCTCAAGTTGGGCTTTTCATGGTTTTGTAAGCTTTTAGCCCAAATAAATCCCCTTCTAAAAGCCAGCCCATTTCTGGTACTTTGTATCAGCAGCCCTTTGTCAAAGTAAGACATGTGGCCTATGGGGTCTGGCCCAGCACACACTTGCTCACTCTGTCCACTGCTCAGTTTGCTCTTCCCACCATACCTGTCCCTCCACCTGCACAATTCCCAGTGACTCACTGTGCTGTCAACTCTTCCAGGAAGACTGCCTTGATGTGTCCCCTCTGGAGTGGGTGACTTTCTGTGTTCCCATAACACCTTCTCCTGGTCTCTGTGTCAGCATTTACCATATTGTTATGCCCAACTCCACCCCTCCCCAGCTGTCAGCTCTAACAGGGCACGGACAGTGCCTGACACCCTGTCCCAAGGTGCCGGGCACCCAGAAGTCACTCCATAAAGGTTTGTTGAGTGACTGCAGACTGTGAGGCAGTGGAGAGAAAACAGATTTAGAAGGCATTGCCAGCACCTCTGAGCTATATACCATCAGGCTGGTCACTGCATGCCTTTGAGTCCCTGATGAAGATTAAATAGCATTAAGGCCATAAGCCCTCTCTGGGCACTGACCTTCCTGAACAGCTGCTTGGCTCTTAGTGCTGGGATTGCAGCCAGCAATTTCAAACCAGGGAGATCACTGTAGGACCCACAGTGTTCAAAGCAGAACACTGAGGCAGTCTCCTCATCCATGGCAGGTGCTCAGTGACCCAAGCCTGGGTGGGGGGAGTGCTTATGGCCCCTCAGTTCCTGCCAGCTCTCACTATTCTGTGTGCTGTGGCCAAAAAACCCTCCCCAATGTGCTCCCCCACCCTGTGAGATCATCAGGTATTCATTCAGCAACTCTGCCCCAAGCACTCACCATGCACCAAGCTCTGTGTTTGGTCCTGGGCATGGAGTGAAAAGAATCCAAGTAGTCTCTGCCCATCAGGAGGTGGACAAAATATGAAAGCAAACACAAGTGCAAGAGAAGAGCAAGGGCTATAGAGAAAGCTCAGCAGGATTCTGTGAGGAGAGCTATGGGACCACCAGGTGTGAGGGATTGGAAGGACACATTGAGGTGACACATTGTGAACAGAATGACAAGAAGGAGCCAGCCCTGCACACATGTGGGAAGAGAGCTCCTGGGGGAAGGCACAGCAGGGGAAGAGAAGGAGGTAGAGGGAGTTTGGCCAGAGAGGAGGTAAGGAAGGCAGCTGCTGTGGGCAGAGCCTCAACTGTAGGAGCCCAGCTCTGTTGTTTTGATCCACAGGATTCATATTGGGATGGGAGATAGACCAAGAGAGGGAGAGTTCACTCACGAGAGAGAGTGGTGAAGACAGCAGAGCATTTTGTGTAAGTCTTATGAGGGGTGCCCTGACATTTAGCCATATAACTTTGTTTAGCAGTGAGTCACCAGGCCAGGACTCACTCCAAGGGGGAGGTATATGAAGCTGCTTGTACCTGGAAGCAGAGACAGCAGGGACCCAGGGCACAGACAGCCACCACAAAAGGTTGAGAGGAGGCACCTTCATCTGACTCTAAATGCAATGGGAAGGCTCTGGAAGGATTCTGACACAGTAACACTGACTGAATTTCATCTCTTTTCAACCTCATCATGGTACAGACTGAGGCAGCAATCCAGGAGGGAAAGTGATTTTCCTAAGATCTCACAGACCTACCCAGCCCTGTTTTGAGTTGTATTCAATGTTATATCCATCCCCTTCCTGTTTATTCCATGTCTACGTCTGTGTATTAGCTACATGGGAAACAAGACTATGGGGTTTGCAGTGTTTGCCCCACATAGACTTGATGACACCCCAGGGAAACAGATGCTAAAATGATTCTCACAGTGTTGATGAGGAAACTGGGGAGGCCTCAGTGGGTAGTCTGGGGTCACAAAACTGAAAGGGAGTAACTGGGTCTCAACCCAGCTGGTTCTCCACATAGCTAGGGCCTAAGCTGCACACAGGCCTTCCCAGGTAGCTGTGTGGAGGAACTTGCTGGCAGAACTGTGTCCAGTTAACAAAATGGTGTAGGTGAGGAGGATAGACAGAAAGGCCTGCGGAGGGATTTTTGAGGAGTTTTAACCATTGAGGAGGCCAGGGAAAGGAAACCTAAGGAGGTGACCTCACTTCCTTGGTGAGAGACCCCAACAGAACTTGGAACTCTGGTAACCAGGCACCCAGATTCCAAAGGCAGCCCTGTTCCCAGCTCACTTGGCAGGAGACGCTCGAGAGAGCAATATGTTCTGCTGTGTGCCTAGATCCCGAGGCTCAAGTCTCAACCAACCTAGGAATGAGACTCTTTTCTATCACTTTCGACGTTGGCTCAGGCCTCAACTACAAAGCCCCTGGCCATTGGCCAGGAGGTACCCAAAGGTAACATGGGGTGGCCCAGGCCCAGCCAATTCAGCACATGCCACTACTGTGCTCCTGCCTGGGCAGCCCCACATCCCACCCACCTCCCAGTGAGTGGGAGGCATGAGCAGTGAGACCACCATGGGAAGAAGCAGGCTAGCAGGGATGGTAACCCAGTAGGTCCTTCCCTGTTACCTGCCAGGTCATGGCAGGAAGGGTGAGTAGCCATATCTTGGGGTGGCACCCATGTGTACCAGTGTTAATCCTGAGCCCTTAAGCTGTCATCTCCTCTCCAATGGGGCTGGAGGGGAAGGCAGACACACATCTGTGCCTGATCTGGGACCCAGCCCAAATGAGGCATGTCTTCCTTTGTGGAGTAAGGCAGGCCACTCACTGATGCCTCTTGGCCTGGCTCTCAGGCAATGTCTTCACAGGGCTCCACACAAGTTTTGGTGAGGAGCTGGAGGAGGGGCTCATCTACACCATCTCTCTGCAGAAGGTGCAGTTACATGTGGCCCCAGCCAGCACCAGCACCACTTCCAAGTGGGAGCAGGTGCTGATGGGGGTCACAAAACACCAGGAGAGCACCCCAGTGCCTGGATCCCACCCTGGCCACCTACCTGCTCCCTGTCCCAGGGGTTTCATGCCCAAATGACCCAATACCCCAATTCCTGAAGCATCTGTGTCCCCACCAATCACCCACCACACTGCCATTCTATAGAGCAGGGGGCAGGTCACTTCAAATGGTTAAAAGAATAGCAGAATGGGGTCTTTTGCATTGGTTACCCTTCAGGGTAGCCTGAAGGGTGGGCTCCCTTCAGATATGTGTGCATTTTGCTGCTGTATTTGCCTCTGAGAACTCACACGGAACAGAGGCATGACCATCCAGTGGTGTCACCCTCACGGTGAGGTGGCAAGGTTCAAGGGGGGAAAGAAACATGGCTGAGTGTTCCTGTGACTCTGAGCTGGATAGTGTAATGGCCAAAGCATCCTCGATAGCATGCAACACAGGATTCTGAACTACTGATGAGGGTGATCAGGTCTTTGACCTCAGATCACAGATGGACAAACAGGCTCAGGGAGGCCAGTCAGCTTGCAAAAGTTAATGCAGGGGATATCTGGCATGTGATGGCATCAGATTTCCACCTGCCCCCTTGGTCCAGGTGTCCAAGACCCAAGGGGCAATAGTGGAGGGGTGGAGAGCCTCACTGGCCTTGTCTTCAATCTTGCCAGGAGGGGATCTCCAAGTTTGCTACCCTGGTGAGGAACCCCAAAGGAGCCCAGAAGCAGCCGCAAGAAGAGAGGGTGAGTTGCCTGAGGCCAGGAGATTCAGAATGGGGAGGCCTCCAAGTCAGCATGGGGGCCCTCCTCAAGCCCATCCTTCCTGGGCCACTGAGCTTGGAAGGCCTCCCTTCAGTGTCACCTCCCCTGGGACCTTAGGGCAGTGAGCATCTAGTTCCAGGGGGAACTAGATGCAGCCAGTCAGAGCAAGAACCTGGAAGACCTGAATCAAGGTGGATTGGGTGGCAGAGGGGGATAAATTTGGTGATTTTAGGAAAGGCAATGCTGGGAGGTAACTGCAAAGGAGTTTGGGGTCCTTGGAACCTGGGAAGGTATTTTCGGGGTGACAGCTAAGTGTCTGAGACTGTCCCAGGGGAAAACTGTGTGGTCCTAAGGGTATGAGACTGAGGAGTATTCAGGGAGGGATCTTGGGGGAAACTGAGAGTCTGTGCTCATCCCCACCCTACCCTATGCCACAGGGTGTCATCCAGGGCATTGTCCCATGCCTGGGGACATTCCTCACTCAATTTTTGATGGTGTACTAAGTTATGCAGGAGTATCTGCACATAAGTGACCCTGGTGGCTGGGGCAGGATGGGAAAGGGACCCTGAGTCTTGGGAGAACAGGCCTTCTCCCTGAGCCTTGAGCTCTTACCAGTGGGCACACCACATCTCCTAAGAGACTCACAGTGCCCTAGGAGTGCTGGGGTACCATGGCTGCCTTGCAGACGAGTAAAAGGAGGCTGGTCCAAGAGACCATGTCTCCATTGTCTTCTTTTTTTTTTTTT
>JAKSZT010054033.1:527681-542377 GCA_026826555.1 Tolypeutes matacus
ATAAGATATACTTTCTCTCCCAAAGTCATTTGCTACATGTTGAAGCAGGAGGGCTGCCAATATCTGTGAGGATTCAGACTTCTTTCCTCTTAAGGCTCCTTGAGCCCAACTTCTTCTGACCTCAGCTGTAGGTTGGGGGACTCTTTTCTTTCCAGCCTCAGCAGTTATGTTCTCTGCACAAGGTCAGCTGTAAACTATTGGGTGAACGGCTCCTCTCTCTTCCCCAGACTGCAGGATCAAAGCTGACAAGTTCTCTCCTCTTCCATATCTATGGAGCGCTCTCTATTCCTCTGTGTGTCTTCTTGATTCAGGGTCCATTTATATAGTCCACAAAGGGGGCAGGGACTCAAACTGAGTCACCCTAATGACATGATTGAATCAAAGCCCTAATCTTAACATAATTTAATCAAAGGCATCTCAGCTGAATCTAATACAATCAAAGGGTATCACATCCAGAGGAACAGACCAGTTTACAAACATATTTATCTTTTTGAAATTCATAAATAATTCCAAACTACCACATACCCCAAATAAATTCCCTTAGTAAAAGCCAACCCATTCTGGTACTTTGCATTGGTAACACTTTGGCAAACTAACACACTGTCCAACCACATTGTTCTAACCACAGTTGCAGATGAAGCTGTGGTAGAAGATTGCTGGAAAAATAGAAATAATAGAATAGGATATTTCAAGAAATTAGATATTTTAAAAATAAATTAATATATATGTAAAAGTTCTACAAGAATTTCAGAGTTATATAAAACACAAATAAATGATAAATGTATATCATTACCAAATTGTATTTATCTACAAACACGTGGTTCAACATTAGTAAAATGAATATAGTAATTCATGACAACAAGAGAGTTTAAGGGAGAAACTTCATAGGATCATGCCTTATTTTCAGAAATGAATTCTGCTGTTAAATACTAACATGATAAAATCTGTTAGAGAATATTTGGAAAGTAATATCCTGACTATGAGTAACAATTAAAAGGAAATTTTCTTAGACCAACCATCATATAACTTAAAATATGTATGATAGAAGCATCTCTTCATAGGGAACCAGACAAAAAAGACCACTCACACCAACTTCTTTAGGAAGCATTGTGGAATAAGAAAAGGAAAATAAAACATATATGAATGGAAATGAAGAAATAACACTTTCATGAGCAACACATTTAATTTTGATTGAGAAAATTAAAAAAAAAAAAAACCCTATGCAAATATAGTAAGAATCTTATTTGAATCATGTTTGAGAAGGCAATTGAATTCTACATGCCAATAAAGAAATATGAAATACATATAGAAAACAAACAAAATATAGAAAATGATTTAAAAAAAAAAACAATCCATAGAGTGAAATATAAAGTAACAGATTTGCCAGATCTTGTGGAAAAAATAAACGTTTCATTGAGGGCTCTTAAGTATCTGAATTAATGGAGAGATAGACCATACATATGGATTTGAAGGCTCATTATTATAACAGCGTCAATTATATTCATAGGTTGAATGATACCTAAAAAAATATCTCTACAAATTTTCTACTGTAGAAATGGACAACTTGGCCATAAATTCA
The DNA here is from genome assembly GCA_026826555.1 of Tolypeutes matacus. Classification (NCBI taxonomy): domain Eukaryota; kingdom Metazoa; phylum Chordata; class Mammalia; order Cingulata; family Chlamyphoridae; genus Tolypeutes; species Tolypeutes matacus. Next base: position 529,261 of record JAKSZT010054033.1, read on the forward strand.
CATGAAATCTGAACAGAATAAACACTCTTAAGGAACAAAAAATTAAAAGGATTCCCTAAACAGATATTGAGTATTTCTATAAAATAATAGTAAGTAAACATTGTGGGAAAAAGTAAAAAAATGACAATTACAGATGCAGCAGAATAGAGGGTATGGATATGAACACTCAAATGACAGATGCAGCAAGGAACTGCAATGGGAAGAACATTTCTCTTACTCAACCTACTCAAAACCAACTCTAAGTCAATTAAATAATGTAATGAGGAAATCACTATAAAAATAATTTTGAAGATACCTTTAGAAGTTTGAAGGAATATTTTAGAAGGAGGAGGAAGATAAGAGGAAGCTGGAGGAGAGGATGAGGAAGAAGAGTAGATGGAGGAGGAGGAAAAGATACAAAAATATGTACCATGGAAACATATTTGTGAATTTGATTGCAATAAATGAAGTTTTTTTTTCAAGAACAACAAAAGGCCACAGAATTAGACATAAATCACTTAAAAACACATGTAACTTTTCAGGCTTTTATAGGAATTTTTAAGAAAAGAAAGCACAGATATCTTGTTTTACACATGACAGTATATTATGCATCATTGATATGAGTAAAATAAACAGTGTATCCACCTGGTACTAACACATATTCAGCAGTTTGGAAAAAATATATCTGGATGATGTGGAACAAAGATATGTGGAAATATTATTTGTGTGTGTGCATTAATTGCTATAGCTTTTAAGAAAACCATTTGATAATTTATTAGCAAACTAAGAATACTTCACATTACAGTAAGAAGAAAATCTATGCTGAGAGCAACAGAGATTTCCTACTTATGACACATGTCCATTTTGTGATGGCTATAGTTTTGATCCACTGTCAGTGCCCACATTCTCTGCCCAGGATATTGGAGCAGCCTGCACATGGGATTTTACTTGTTCTCATGGCAGAAAGGTAAGATATTATGAAGAAGTTCTCATATGTTGGTTCTCAACCTCACAATCAGAGAGAGAAACATGATAAACTCTAGTAGCCCTTGGTGTTTACATATAGACTACTTTTATAATTACTAAATGAATTCTAAATGTGATTTGGAATACATTAGGTTCTACCATATACAATGAACAATAAGAGTACCCTGATGATGAATGAAAAAATTTAGATTGTTAAACCTTCTTCAACAAAGTAATCTAGTACTCATTAATATTTATTCATTTCCATGAAGTTACTGTTAAAAACTTGAATTGCAATTGGGCATGACTCCTGAATATTATTGGTTCTAATTATATCAATATTGATTACCTAAAAAGTGCGAATTTCCATCATATAGAACAATCATATAAACACCTATCACTTATATTCACTTCCTTAGTTGAAAACCAACTTTTAAGGCAAAGACATCACTTGATATTTATTCCTCTTAAAACCGTAAACCTACCTATTAATGTAATACTATCCAATATTTAATGAATATATAGTATCCTTCCAATAATCATTGCCCTACAGCATTGTCTATTCCTTTTTCTTTTTATAAAATATAATATCCAATTTCAAAAAATACATAGCAAAAATTCAACCACTTCCATGTACTTTCGTTGAAGGGTATCAAGTCAAGAACACGATATATATTTCTCAAATATTGATTATCATTTCTCCAAAAGTAAGTGACATTAAATTCACTTGTGTATATGTGATATGAGCTCAGAAATAAACAAAGAAATCAATGCAACAGAATAAAGTACATAGTTACAGAAAAGTTCATTTAGGAACACAATATATGATAAAAGTATTGAATGGTAGTCTATGTACTTTCAGTTAACGATGATTGGGCAGCTGCATATTCATTGACAATAAAAGAAATTTCACTCCTGCTTTTCACTCTGCACAAATGATGTAGTATAAAGATAACATGTGAAAGTCAAAACTATAATGGCTTAGATACTAACACTGGATATTATCTTCAGGATACCAGCCTACATAAGTATCTATCATATAAGAAATAAAACACAAACTAAAATGGAAAGTATTGATTATATTTGAACTGAGAATGTCTGTTCCTCCAAGGATTTAGAAAAGCTCAAAATTTTATGTAACAAACTGGGGGAATGTACATGTCATAAAAAATTCATACAGGAATATCCCGGAAGAGAACTCCAGATTTACTTTAAAGTATATTAAAACTTAAAAACACATATACATACTCAAACTAATCATGAATTCTAATGAATCCCCTATATTTTTTATGTAATCTAAAGCTTCTTTAAAAATAAAAAATAAAAAATAAATTAAAAAAAGAAAGAAAATATGAACAGAATTATAACAAGAAAAAATATTGAATCATAAGTCAAAACCATGATTACAGACCAGGTTATGGAGACATCAATAAAAAAGGCAGATTAGGTCCTCCAAAAGGCTGATTTCCCACAGAAACAGTGGAAGTATGAGCAAAACTTGTTACAATCAACTTTAATGAAAACCAGGAAAATACTCAAAGATTTAAATCAACCAAGCAAAGAATCAAACAAAAAAGGTCACTAACAGTTGCCCAGAGAGGCTGAGGGTGCACTCTCTTTCCTCCTGCCATGTCAGGGTGGGGATGGAATCAGAGATGTGTCCAAGAGTCTAGTCCCTGCAGGCTGAAAGCTGCTGCAGTTGCCTGGAGAGGCCGAGGTTCACTGTCCCATCTGCCTTGTCAAGGGCAGGGATGGAACCACAGGAGTACCTATCTAAAGGAGCTGCTTTGGATATATATAGAACAGGAAGATGCTCTGAGTCATCTAGGAGGGTACTGGAAAGATAAAGAAGCCAAAGGAAAACCATGAGCTGCTCACCACATGGCTGGAAAGAGCACATATACCCTAACCTCAGGACAAATAGCCTAGGTGGAGCCCTTGGCTCGCTGCTCCAAATGGAGTGTGAGGGAGCATTACCTAGGAGGAGGAGGGATCTGGGAGGATGGAGAGTGATTTCTTTGTAGTGAATTTGGCCAGCTGAGTCTGCTTGGAATCTCAGAAGGGACCCCGATCCAGTAGGGAGAGGGGAGGAGGATCTCCTCAGGCAGGCTGTCATGCCTAGCCACCCAGGTAAAGAGGGGAATTAGACTAGAAAGGAGGTGGGAACAGACAGGCATCTATTCATCAGGAATATGGCAAACTACTAGGAATCTAATCTACCTGAGGGAAAGGGGGCAGATAGCTTTATGAAAGCCTAACTAATCTAAAGAGACAGTTTAGTTTAGTGGAGAAATTCCTGACTAACATATATGAGTCCTTGGTTCAATTCCAGGATCTTCTTAGAGGAGTGATCTACCCGGTTATCAGACATCCAGCTGATACTATAGGACAGGAAATATATAGAAATTGTTTTTGCATTAGCTTTTCTTGGATCTCTCTCTCTCTTTTTTTTTTTTTTTTTTATTTCCTTATATTACTTGCTAAAACCTAACACCAGCAGCCAGAGATGCTCCTTAGGGACCAAAGAGGGAAGGCTGTTTTTCCTTTTTTCCTCTCTCTCTCTTTTTTTATTAGTTGCTGCTGTCTTGTTTCTTTTTCCTTTGTTTGTTTCTCTTTTCTTTGTTTTACCAAATTTTCTACCTATGCTATTTCTTTTCTTTCCTTCATTTTTCTATTTTCTGTTTTCTGTTGTTCTTTGATTCCACCTCTTTTTGTTTGTTCCTCATTTTTCCTGTCTTTATTCCTCTCTCTCACTCTCTCTCTGTTTTCTTTCTTGTTTTTTCTTTTTCTTTTTTTCTTTTCCTCTCTTCTCATTTCTGGCCTTTTAGTTCATTCTATATATTTTCTCTATTTTGTTTCTCATTTGTTTCTATTCCACATTTTTATTCTTATTCCACTGTACTTCTTATTCATGTTAAATATTTACTTTCTTAGTCCTTGTATGGTTCCTCTTCTGCCTTTTATTATTAATATTACTATTATTCTTTTTCTCTTCTTATCTCTTTCCTTTTCTCTGGTCCTAATTTTTTTTTCAAGGGAACATAGACAACAGCAAAAAAATAGAATAAGAAGAATAAAGTGTCCAAGTGGTAGCTTACACACAAAAAACAACAAAAAAATAAAACTCTAGAGTAGAAGGAGAAGCAAATCAACCAAATAAACTCATCAAGATAAACAGTTGCCTATACACCAACAAAAAATTTCAAGCCATACTAAGAAACAGAAAGACATAGCCCAGAAAACAAACAAAATAAAAAACAGGAGGAGATGTAGAACATGGAACAACTAATCAGACATGTCAAAGCAAATATCATGAATCAATTTAATGAAGTGAAGGAAAAGATTAAGAATATTAAGAAGACATTGGGAGAACATACTGAAGAAATTGTAAACATTCATAAAAAGATAATGGATATGATGGTGATGAATGACACAATGGAAAATTCAAAAATATACTAGAAGCACATAACAGCAAAATTGAACAGGCAGAGAAAAGAATCAGCAATGTGGAAGACAGTACAGCTGAAAGCAGACAGATAGTAGAACAGCTATATGAAAAGATAGAAAAAAATCCAGCAGAGACTTAGGGATTTAAATGACAACATGATGGGGAAGCGGCTGTGGCTCAATCAGTAGGGCTCCCGTTTACCATATGGGAGGCCCCTGGTTCGGTTCCCGGGGCCTCTTGGTGAAGGCAAGCCCGCCCGCACGGCGTGGTTAGCTGACCCAGCGAGCACAAGCAGCAAGGGGGGTATAAATGAATAAATAAATAAAATCTTTAAAAAAAATAAAAAATAAAAATAAAATAAAATAAATGACAACATGAAATGCACAAACATATGCATTATAGGCATCCCAGAGGGAGGAGGGAAGGGAAAGGGGACAGAAGAAGTGTTGGAGGAAATAATGGCTGAAAATTTCCTAATCCTATTGAGGGACATGGACAAACATGTCCAGGACGCACAGTACAACCCAAACAGTATAAATATGAAAGGCCTACTCCAAGACATATACTTGTCAAATTGTCCAATGCTCAAGACAAAGAAAGAATACTGACAGTAGCAAGAGAAAACAGACACATCATATACAAGGGAAGTTTGATAAGATTAAATGCTGATTTATCATCTGAAACCATGGAGGCAAGAAGGCACTGGCATGACATAAGTGCTAAAAGAAAAAAAAACTTCCAACCAAGAATTTTCCATCCAGCAAAGCTAGCATTCAAAAATGAGGTAGAGTTCAAAATATTCACTGATAAACAGAAATTAAGAGAGTCTTTCAGTAAGAAACCTTCCCTTTCAAGAAATAATAGAGTTCTACATGTTGAAAGGAAAAAAAGAGGAGAGACATAGAGTTGGAGGAGAGTGTAAGAACAACAAAAAGATAAGAAGAGAAATAAAAACAACATATGAAATACATAAACCTAAAGAGAATATGGCTAATGTAAGTAATTCCTTCACATTAATTACACTGAGTGTTAATGGATTAAACTCTCCATTCAAGAGACTCAGATTGGCAGAATGGATAAGGAAGCATGATCCATTTATATGCTGTCTACAAAAAACCCACCTTAGACCCAGGGATGCAAGGCTACAAAGTGAATGGGTGGAAAACAATTTTACATGCAAACAATAAAAAGAAAAGTGTGGGAGTAGCTATACTAATATCAGAAAAAATAGACTTTAAATGAAAAACTTTTTAAGAGACAAAGAAGAACACTATATATTAATAAAAGGGGCTATCTGTCAATAAGAAAGAACAATAGTAAATATTTATGCATCTCACCAGGGTGCCTCAAAATACATGAGGCAAACATTGAAAAACCCAAGTGAAGAAATAGATGCCTCTACAATTATAGTGGGAGACTTTAATACACAGAACATCTTGACAGAGAATCAATAAAGAAACACAGACCTTGAATAATATATTAGAGGATCGGGACCTAAGAGATATATACAGAACATTATAAACATATACAAAAGGATATACATTCTTCTCGACTGCACATGGATCATTCTCCAGGATAGACCACCTGCCAGGCCACAGAACAATTCTCAATGAAATCAGAAAGATTGAAATCATACAAAGTAATTTCTCTGGCCAAAATGGAATGAAACTATAAATCAGTAAGGGGCAGAGAACCAGATTAGGCACAAAGATAGGGAAGTTAAACAACACACTATTAGACAGACAGTGGGTCAAGGAAGAAATCACAAAAGAAATAAGTGACTAACTTGAAATGAATGAAAATGGCAACAGAATATATCAAACCTATGGGTCGCAGCAAAAGCAGTAATGAGAGGGAAGTCCATAGTGATAAATGCATATAGTAAAAAAGAAAGAGCTAAAATCAAAGACCTAACTGCATACCTGGAAGAATTAGAAAAAGAACAGGAAACTAACCCAAAAACAAGTAAAAGGAATGAAATAAGAAAGATTAGAGCAGAGCCACTGAAATTGAAAATACGAAAGCACTAGAAAAAAACAAACAAAACCAAAAGCTGGTTCTTTGAGAAGATTAATAAAATTGACAAACCCTTAGCTACTCTAACAGAGAAAAAAAGAAAAAGATGCAAATATATAAAATAAGAAACTAGGGAGGAGATATCACCACTTACCACACTGCAATAAAGAGTATCATAGGAGGATGTTTTGAAAAATTTTATGCCAACAAGATGGATAATGTGGAGGAAATGGAAAAATTCCTAGAAACAAACAAGCAGCATACATGATGAAAGAAGAAACTGATAAACTCAACAAACCAGTCACAAATAATGAGATAGAATTAGTCATCAAAAACTTCCCAACTAAGAAGAGCCCAGGACCAGACAGCTTCACAGGTGAATTCTACCAAACATTCTGGAAAGAACTAAGACCAATCCTGCTCAAACTCTTCCAGAAAATAGAAGCGTAGGGAACATTACCCAACTCATTCTATGATGCGAACATCACACTAATACCAAACCCAAAGATGCCACAAGAAAGGAAAACTATACACCAATCTCTCTAATGAATCTAGATGTTAAAATCCTCAACAAAATACTTGCTAATCGTATTCAATGACATATCAAATGAATTATATACCATGACCTAGTGGGTTTCATCCCTGGTATGCAAGGATGTTTCAAAGTAAGAAAATCAATCAATGTAATACACCACATAAACAGAGAGAAAGAAGACACATGATCATCTCTATAGATGCAGAAAAAGCATTCAGCAAAATACAGAAAACTTTCCTGATAAAAACACTTCAAAAGTTAGGAATAGAACAAAACATTCTCAACATGATAAAGGGTATATATGAAAAACCCACAGCTAACATCTTATTCAATGGTGAAATCCTAAAAGCTTTCCCTCTAAGATCAGAAACAAGACAAGGATGCCCACTCTCACTACATCTATTTACCATTGTGTTAGAAGTTCTTGCTTGAGCACTTTGGCAAGAAAAGGTATAAATGGCATCTAATTTTGAAAGAAAGAAGTGAACTTTTAATTATATTCAGAGGACATGATCCTAAACCTTGATAGCCCTGAGAAATCTACAACAAAGTTTCTATAGCTTATAAATGAGTTCAGTAAAATTGCAGGTTATTAGATCAATGCTCAAAAATCAGTAGCATTTCTATACACCAATAATGAGAAAACTCAGGAGGATATTAAGAAAAAAATCCCACTTACAATAGCATCTGAAAGAATTAAATAATATAGGCCATTTTACATCAGCATATAACATGAAGAACTGTGTGGGAGAGAGTGTGGTCTACAGTGTGAACTATGGTCCACACTTGATGGCAGAGCCCCGGGATGTATATATCCATTGTAGGTGATGTGCCACACTAATGAGAGATGTTTATGTGGGAGGTTGTGGGGGGTGTGGGAGGTGGGGAACATGGGAATCCCTGTAATTTTTGTGTGACATTTGTGTAATCTAAGCATCTTTAAAATATTTTTAAAAATTATTTTAAAAAAATAAAAGAATTAAATACTTAAGAATAAATTTAACTAAAGATGTAAATGACTTGTACGCAGCAACCTAAGTAAATAGAAGAAAATTCCCTGTTCACCAGAAGGAAGAATAAACATCAATATGTCTATCCTACCCAAACTGATTTACAGACTTAATGAAATTCCAATAAAAATTACTAGAGCATTTTTAACTGAATTGGAAGGGCTAACTATGAAATTTATTTGGAAGGGCAAGAGTCCCTGAATAGCCAAAGACATATTGAAAAAGAAAAATCAAATTGGAGAAATCATATTACCTGACTTTAAAACATAATATAAAGCTACCGTGATCAAAACTATATGGTAAGCAAGATGGCATCAGTTTAGGAGGTCACTCGTTGACTCATTCTCTGAGGACAGCTGACTGGGGACAGGGTCCTGCCTGGAGAGTCTGTGCTGGGGGTGCATGGAGCAAGAACCTTGGGGACATCAAACTGGAGGGAGATGAACGGCGAGTAAGATTACTCGGGAAGGATTTGTGAGTATTTCCCCTGCCTGTGGTGGCTGACACAGATGGCTGAGCCCCACCCTCAGTGGAAAAGGCTGGTTTGAGCCACGACTCCCGCTGGCAACCCGGTGAGAGGGAGCGTTCTCCGAGAAAGGGAGGGTTTTGGCGAAGGGTTGAGAGGGGTTTCCTTTCTGCGGGTTTGGCTGCCTGGGACTCCTCATATTTCTGGGGAGCAGATAAGCTGGCTTGAAACAGCGCCAGGCTGAGTGGAAGGGCAAATCTACAGAGGAGGCCTGATTTACCCAACATCCCAGTGACATTGAGACTAGGCTCCAGAGGGGGCAGAGTCAGCCAATTTTATAGTTCTGCACTGACAAGCATCAGAGCTTCAGCTCCCCTGGGAAGGCCAGGAAGTGGAAAGTGCTTGATTGGTTTCCAAGAGCCTATTTATGGTCCCCTCGGTGAAGGGGATACTCTAGAAGAGGACTTCTTTTGGGTCCCTTATTTTGCAAAAATCTAAAAAATTAAAAAAAGAAGACATTCACTTTAAAAAATTAAAAAATAAATTTTTTTTTAACTTAGTCTAATCGTTAAAATCTGCCTCAAAACCTGCAGATAGAACCTTGCAGGGCAATTGATTGATGAACACAAGCAGGCTGAGAGGTTCCACAAGGGCCCAAGAAGGAACACTGTTCTTCCTTAGCTTTGTTTGCCTGCTTGCTTGTGTGGTTGTTTCGTTTTTCTTTGTTTATTTGTTGTCTCTTGCTTTTCTTTTCTCTTCTTCCCCCTTTTTTCTTTTCTTTTTTTTTTTTTTTTAATTAGGTGCTGCTAGCTTGTCTCTTCTTTGCTGTACTTCCTCTATGATTTCCCATTCTCTATCTATATTGATTTTGTCTCCCAATGCTATCTTTTTTCCTTCCTTCATATTTCTGCCTTCTGCGTTCTGTTGTAGTTCTTACATACCACCTTATTTCATTAGCCCACAACTTAATGGTGTCAATTTCTCTTCTATCTATTCTGTTTTCTTCTTTTGGGAATGCTTCTTTTGGGAATGCTCTTATGGCAATATGACGAGGTAGTGTCACTGGTTTAGGGTGTAGGTTGGGGAGGCACATCTGGAGTAGGCTTCTGGGGAGTGTGTGAGTGTTCATCCTGTCATAATGTGTTGTGTCGGGGAGTGGAGACCCACACGGTGAGTAGGAAGGAGATGGACCCCCATCTTTGGGAGGACCGATTCACCCAGAAACAGACAGGTGGCTGTCTCTTAGGAGCAAGGGTGGATCCTAATAGGGGAGGATAATCAGCGTGTCAAGACATCTTGTTGCATGTAACTAGGAATCTTGTCATCCAATGAGTCAAGACAGGGGGGTGTCATGTGCCAGGGGGATTGGGAGGAAGGAACAGAAAAGATCAAACAGGGTATTTAGTGGTCAGGGGAAATGTTTTTCATTACCTTACAGTGATGGACACAGGACACGGTAAATATCATCAAAAATTATTAAACTGTACCATCTAAATTGTAAACTATACTGTAAACCATTGACAATGTTTTCTAGCTATGTTTCACTATCTATATAGCAGTTACAACAATGCTACCATCCACATAAAAAAAAAGGTTTTAATATGGGGTGAGGAAAGGGGGAAAAGCTTGGGTATATGAGAGTCTCTAGTATTCACTATGTGAGTTTGCTGTAACCTAAAACTTCTTTGAAAGTTAAATGAAAATTTGGGAGACACTGGGAAGAGGAGGAAGGTGCCACAGTACAGACTAGACACATGATAATGCAGTGATAAAAGAAAAAATGTTAAAAATTTTTTTTTAATTTTTTTGTTTTTTCCTACTTTTTGAATATTTCAATCCTTTAATTTTCCTTAAATTTTAGTGTTTTTTCAAAGTTTCCATGTATTTTATCTCTTATATTTAAACTTATCATTATTATTTCATTTTCCTATTAAGTGTATTTGGCTATTATATGGGCTTCATCTTCAAGGAAGATTTAGATCACAGAAGGGTTACAATGGGGGCAGGAGAGGATCATTGGTGGGGGGTGTCTGGGATGGGGGTTTCATGGGAGGAAGGTCACCTGAATATACATGAAAGATATATAAAATTGTTCAAATAATTAAGGAGTAGGGCATGGTCACAGTGGGTGGAGAATCACTTAATAAATGAGAGAATACTGAACTCCTAGCCTGGAGAGTTCTGCCACATTCTCCAATGGAGCAGCAACAGTGCCCTGAGTGCAGGGGCAATGTCTGGCAAAGGAAGATGGTACAGTAATGGTTCTTTTTATTGATGATTAGCCTTACCAGTCTTTGCTCTTGTAATTGAAACTTAGCATACTGTTATGGGGTGCCTAAGGGTTGCCTCCTGAGAGCCTCCTTGTTGCTCAAATGTGGCCTCTCTCTAAGCCAAACTCAGCATATGAATGCATTACCTTCCCCCAGCATGGGACATGACTCCCGGCAATAAGCCTCCTTGGCAGCAAGGGATTACTACCAAGTGCCAACTGGCAATACAACTGGATAAAGACCTTGAATAAAAGGGGTAAAAGTTAAAGACAAATGAGTTTAAATGGCTAAGAGACTTCAAAGGGAATCTGGAGATCATTCAGGAGGTTAAGTTTATGCATGTCTCAGCGGATCTCATTGACTGCTAAAATAAATATTGCCTCAAATAGCAGGGCTACTGAGGGCGTTGGAGACATCCAGATACCATAGGCAGGGCAGACATCACAGGAGTTTGGCGCCCTGCCAGTGGGCCCTAATGGGAATTTATGCTCCTCAGTGTGACAGAGCTGAACTTGGTTGTGGTTTCCCTACACATGGTTCTTCTGACACTTCTATTTGAACCTATATTAGTACTCAAGTTGATAGGTGTATGTCCAAGAGACTTAAATATGTGGGCTGTCCATGTGCGAGCTAGACCCTGAATCTCAACAGAGTTGCTACACCTACTCTCCAGTTCATTGGCCTCACCCAGGACAACTCACAAGGAGATGATGGACAATTACCATACCAAGGAACCAAGAGAATCTGCAACTGCAATCAATAAAGTACCATCCAACTGCCCCATGGGATCTAAGACCCCTCTCAATTAGAGATGGAGTGGGCTTCACCATTCCAGAATCCTCAGGATTGGGGAATGAATGATGGTCTAGAGAAGATTTACTGATATTCTACTATAGACTTATAGTGATTCTAAAAATGGCAGAACTTTTATCATTGATGTGGAAGAAGTGGCCACTGGAGGTTCTAAGGGGAGGGAGAGGGGAAAAACAGGTGTAATATGGGGCCATTTTCAGGACTTGGGAATTGTCCTGAATGACACCGCAATGACAAATACAGGCCACAATATATATTGTCATAACTTACAAATTTCTGCAGAAGAGAGTGTAAACTACAATGGAAACTATAATCCATGCTTAGTGGCAATGCTCCAAAATGTGTTCATCAATTGTAACAAATGTCCCACACTAATGAAGGATGTTGTTAATGTGGGAAAATGTGGGAGGGGTAGGGAGCAGGGCATATGGGAATCTCCAATATATTTTATGCAACATTTATGTAATCTAAATATCTTTTAAAATTAAAAAGTATATTTAAAAAACATTCTGTAATGGACTTGAATAATAAGAGCACATCTCTGTGGTTAAACTGAGAGCCACTGAGTTACACTTAGATGGATTGTATAATGCATGGGACCATATAACACAGTGAATAATGGACTATGGTTAATGATAAAAATATGAGATCATTCTCTTATGAACTATAATAAATATACAATACTAATATATGGTGTTAATAATAGGAAAGTTTGTGGGAAAATAAACCAAATATATGCTATGGACTATGGATAATAGTAATATTATGATGATGTTCTTTCATCATTTGTAACAAATGTGTCACAACAATATAAGGTGTTGGTGGTGGGGCAATGTATGGGAATCCTGTATGGTATGCATGATTGTTTTAACTCACAATGTCTCAAATTTTTAAAAAGTGAATGTTTAAAAAATTGAGATGATGTGTGTACACAAATGTTCACAGCAGCACTTTTCAGGATAGCAAAAAAGTAGAAATAACCCAAATATCCATCAAAATAAAAAGATAAAAAAAAATTCTATCCTGCTGAAAGTCTTCCAAAAAATTGAATGGGGGGAACACTCCCTAACTCCTATCAGGCCAAAGCATACATTCATATTCCACATGGTTACACTTCTATATACTATATAGAATATAGTATATAGAATATTCATATACTATATGTTAATATTACATAAGTCATATTTTTTACTGTGCATATTTATATTCCTCATTCCAATACCAGATAAATGGAAGGACATTTGTGTTCAAGGACTAGAAGACTAAACATTGTGCTTTGATTTGTATTTCCCTAATGGCTAAGTTTGCTCAGCATCTTTTCATGTACTATCTGGATATTTGTGTATCTTCCTTGGAAAAATGTTCAAGTCTTTTGCCCATTTTTTCCTGGGCTCATGGGTCTTTTTATTGTTGAATTGTGGAATTTCTTTATATATTCTGGATATTAAACCTTTACTCAATATGTGGTTTCCAAATATTTTCTCCCATTGAGTAAGTTGTCTTTTCCATTCAGGGTAAAATCCTTTGAGGAGCAAAAGTTTTAAAGCGTGAGGAGGTCCCATATATCTTTTTTTTTTTTTTTTTTTTTTTTTTTTTTTTTTTTTTTTTTTTTTT
>JAKSZT010054033.1:567706-614330 GCA_026826555.1 Tolypeutes matacus
AGCCATGAGACCAAAGAACACATTAGGCACAGAATCAGACCTAAGCTAAAGCTATTGAGACTAATGAACAGGAGAGGGTCTCCAATGATGGTGGTTAGGGAATGAAGATAGCAGCACTCCACAAAGAGATGGGAAAATGAAGGGTCATTTAAGGGGTTTCAGAACAGGGACATTCCATAGGGTATGAGAACAGAGTTTCTGCTAGGGTCCCATGATGGGGCATGTGGGGTCTGGTGATGTTATCACAGGAATTAAGTTTTACCCCTCTGAGGAGATTTTGTTTATGATACCATCTATTCATCCTATCCCCTCCATGGAGGGTTGTTAACTTTTAACTTAGGTCTAGGTCACATAGACAGCTACATGCTGAGCACTTTGGGAAGCCTGGGTCCTGGGTCCCCACGTAAACTAACATTATTTTATTCCTTACCAACTTCATACCTATATCCTGCTATCTATTGAAAAAAAGAATAACAGAGTGTTATGTATATGTGTGTGCTCATGAATACATTGAATGCTCAAATATAAATACACCTAGTAAACAATTTCTTAAAAAGCCCATTACTTTAATGTAAGTTACTGAAAATAAATGGAATTGCTATAAAATATCACTAGAGAATAAAAAGTTGAAAACAATTAAAATTTAAATTGGGCCCTTTGTCAGATATTATATTATGACATCACTCCCAGACACAGAGCTTTCCTTAAGAAGTGTTCTCTAATTTCATATAATGCCCTAGGTCCTGAAGATCCATTTCATAAACACTAGTGTTGATAATTATAACACTGTTGAAATGTGACCATATCAAATTTAAATAATGATTTATGTCAATCACATTTACATAAAGTCTAAGTCTTTAAATTTAGTGCGGAAATCTACAGTCTAGCCTACAGTTGGGCATGCCATGCCCCAAATAACAAAATTTCCAATTTTGAGGGCACATAAATATACATTTGAAAAATTAAAATAAAATAACACTTATTTCAACCTCATTAAACTATCTTCTTTCTAATATTCGGCTTATTAAATTTAAAAGATATTTTATATTGGAGTGACTGTTTTAGATAAATGAAAAGGAATGAGGTTCAACATTGGCACTTTTATCAAAGATGTGGCATGTTTGCACTACTACCCTTCTTTTACTAGAACCCGGGCTTTTCTGATGGGGCAAGACATGTTAAAATATATGATTTATATTTGGTGGAAATTACTCTTAGACTTATGTATAATATTATATGACCTGTGATTTTTTTTTCTTATCATCAGAGGATGAAATTTCTTTTTTTCATTTAATCTTAAAACCCCACTAGGAAAAAAAATAACAGTGTAAAAAAGTTTATTTTATGTAGAGCTTTTTTTTTTTTTGTTTAGTCTTAAATTTATGTCTAGATATTCAAAGTGATTCAGGTCATTCTATTTTTAAATGAATTTATTTCAAATTTAAAAATAAATAAAAATCAGACAAAGGAAAGCTTAACAAATTATACAAGTATCACTCCAAAAAATTCTGTCCAGGCACATTTATCTCACCTAATCCTAAAACAAACTCAATTGTTCCTTCAGTATTCACAAAGATACACAACTTATCACATGTTTTTAAATGATATGATGAAGGTCTCCTTGTTAATGAAGAAAATGAAAAATTAAAAAAAAATGCTTAATTGTACTTATATCTCATAAAACTAAACTTCATATTTAGTTTTTTCAACCATAATCATATTTATAAATCAGCAGTGTTTGTTATAATCTGTCTCGTCAACTCCATCCATTACCATGTATTCAAATTTGACCTTCTACATACATTCAGCATGAGCTCCCCCCTTATTAATCCAGATTCTGTCCCTTACAAACCTATATTCTCTAGTTAATTTCCATAAGTTTACTCATAATATTTAGTCATATCAGTGAGACTATACACTATTTTTCCTTTTGTGTCTGGCTTATTTCTCTCAAAATAATGTCCTCAAGTTTCCACACGATGTTATATGCTACCCCAATTTATTTCTTTTTACACCTGAATAGTATTCCATCTTGTGTATATACCACATTTTGTTTATCCATTCATATGTTTGATGGGCACTTGGATTGTTTCTGTCTCTTAGCAATTATGAATAATGTTGCTATGAATATTGGTGTGTGAATATCAGTTCATATCCTTCCTTTCAGTTCTTTTGAATATATTCCTAGTAGCAGGATGGCTAGACCACATGGAAGTTCTATATTTAGCTTTCTGAGGAAACACCAAAACACCTTCAACAGAGGCTGCACCATTTTTTACTCCCACCAACAGTTAAGGTGTGTTCCTATTTCTCCACATCTTCTCAAACACGTGTGGTTTCCTTTATTTTTTTAAACTAATGGCTATTCTGTAAGACAAGAAATGATATCTCCTTGTAATTTTGATCCACATTTCACTAATAGTTAGAGAGATTGAGCATCTTTCATTAAGCTTTTTCTTTTATAATAGGGATGAAAAGTACCAAATGTTTAGGGATAAACTTAACCAAGGACATATAAAGGACTTGTGTCCTGAAAACTATAAAATATTGCTAAAAGAAACCAAATATGACATAAATAAATGGGAGGACACACTGTGTTAATGGGTTGGAAGACTAAATATCATGAAGATATCAATTCTACCAAAACTGATCTACAAATTTAATGTAATATTGGTGAACATTCCAAAGCATTCTTTGAAGAAAAGGAAAAGTAAATTATCAAATCTATCTGGAAGGGTAAGAGCCCCAAGTTGCCAAAAATATCTTACAAAATAAGAACAGAGTTGGAGGATTCTCAATTCCTGAATATAAAACCTATTTTAGGGAGTTCCTGGAAGATGGCATTTGAGTAGGGAGGCAGGGCTCAACTCTCTCACAAAAACAATGAAGAAAGGGCCAAAAGTTGTTCAAGGGAACTGATTTGAGGATCAGCAGGCCAAGACAGTGCTACACAAGTCCCAAGAGGGTGAGGGACAGAGAGATGAAAAACCTGAAACAACAAATGGGAGTTACCAAAACCTGCAGTGGCAAGAAAAGAATCCCTTCTCCCACTTCCAAGATATTAAGCTGGGGATAAAAACCCTGACTCACTGCAGCCAAGGGAGGCAAAAAGACATCATCTGCCCTTTCAGCTGTTACAGGGGAAAAGGAGGGGATCTTGGGGTTTCTCTTCAGTGAATTCAATCAGCAGAACCCATTTTTAATCTCATGTCTGGTGAGAACAAAACAAAGGAAAGCAGAGATTGAAAGAAACAACTCAGTGGAAAGTTGCACCCAAAAACACCACCTGCTGGCCTGTCTGGAAACTGTATGGAGTAAAATTACTCCATGGACTCTCTTTATCCCTGAGAGAAAATTTGGGCACCATTAGTGAGTCTCTGGTCTGATTTTGACAACCAAAGCTGGGTAATTTTAAAGAATAAGAATAAATTGAATTAAATACCAAAGAAGATCTCTGAAAAAAATAAGCAATGCAAAGAAATTGACCAACAGAATAAATTGATCAATATATCCAGAAGCCTAGCCATCAGCAAAAAATCACAAGCCATACTAAGAAACAAGAAGAGTTGGCCCACCCAAAGGAACAAACCAAATATCCTGAAGAGATACAGATTTAAGATAACTAATCATTGATAATCACACAACTCTCTTAAATCAATTCAAAGACTTTAAAAAGAAAATATAACTAAAGAGATGGAGAGTAAGAAGTCATTGGGAAAGCACAAAGAACAATTTGAAAGCCTGCAAAGAAAATAACAGCTTATGGGCATGAAAGGCATGATGAATGGGATTAAAAATACATTAGAGGGGGAGCAGATGTGGCTCAAAAGATTGAGAACCTGCCTCCCACATGAGAGGTTCCAGGTTCAACACCCATTGCCTTCTAAGAACAAAAGCATAGCAAACAAATGAAACTACCAACTCAGGGGAGCACAGGCTTCCCACATACAAGGTCATGTTTTCAATCCCCAAGCCCTGATAAATAAAAAAAATATTAAAAAATAATAAAACATTAGAGGTACATAAGAGCAGATTTCATTTACTTGAAGACAGAATTAATGATTTAGAAGACAGATAATCTTTACTGTAAAAGGCAGGAGACCAGAAAAAGAAGAGAATGGAAAAAGTGGAACAGTGTCTCAGGGTAAAGGATGACAGTATGAAATGCACAAACATTGACATTATCATTGTCCCAGAGGGGGAAGAGAATGTAAAAGGGGCAGAAAGAATATATGAGGAAATAATGATGGAAAACTTCCCAACTCTTATGAAAGACACAAATATAACTATTCAAGAAAGACAATGCACCACAAACAGAATAAATCTGAAGAGATCTGCCCTGAGACAACTACTATTCAGAATGACAAATATCAGAGATGAAGAAAGGATTCTGAAAGCATCTAGGAAAAAGACATGCATCACATACAAGAGAATCTCGATAAGATTAAGTGCCCACCTCTCACCATGGAGGTGAGAAGAAAGTGATATGATGTATTTATGGTAATGAAAAAGTAAAACTACCAGCCATGCATTCTATATCAGGTAAAACTGTCCCTCATAAACGAGGGTGAGTTCAAAATCTTCACAGACAAACAAAAACTGATAGAGGGGGCCAGCCAAGATGGCAGCAGAGTAAGGAGCTCCTGGAGTCAGCTCGTGCTACAGGGCAGTTAGTAATCACTCAGCGCTACCTAAAGCACCTGTTTGGGGGCCCCAGGAGACCAGAAAAGTATCCTGCAACATCCTTGAAAATACAGAAGGAGGAGTATGCTCATCTGCAGAGAGGATTCATGAGTAGAGCACTCCACACCATGGAGGTTGGTGCCCATGGCACAAGCCACCTCGGGAGCTATTCTGTGGCTGGAGTTAGAAGCTCCATTTCCCAAAAAATGGGGGAGGAGGACACAGTGTGGCACTGACTTCAGCTACTGATTAGTAAATTCAGCAGGCTAAAGTAAAATTCCAGGAACAACTAAACTTTGAGGCTGTCCGGATCAAAAGGAGGCCAGTAGCTGCCTTTTTTACTCCACCCCCAGCCTGAGGGGGAGCAGGGCTGATTGAAAATCACAGTGCTGGTAAGGACCAGCTTCTTTCCACGCAGGTCAAATTTCAGGTCTACCCTAAACCCCAGCCCCACCACTGGCAAGGAGGAAGCTGGGGACACCTGCATAACCTCTCTGGGAAACTGCAAGCCATGCCACAGAGGCTGGTGCTCATCTTACTCTAGTGGCACAAGCCACCTCAGGAGCTATTCCATGGCTGGATTTAGAAGCTCCATTACCCATAAAAGGTGGAAGAAGATACAGTTGTCTGCCTGCTTCAGCTACTGATTAGTGGACTTGGCTATAATCCTAGAAACAGCTAGGGATTGAGCCTGTCCAGTTTGGAAAGAGTCGAATAGTGGCCATTTTGACTCTGCCCCCTGCATGAGGGGAAGCCTGGCTGACCAAAAATCCAGTGAAGTTAGGGACTGGCTTCTTTCCACCAATATGGGACTGCAGCCCTAGCCTAGGCTCCAGCCCCACCTCCAGCAGAGAGGAAACTGGTGGGACCTTCACCAGGCTCTCCAGGCAACTGCAAGTGATCTCCACTGGCATAGACTGAATGGGTAGACACCTGGGGCTTCATGCCAGCACCCCAATAGGATAAGAGGGGTGCTGGGTATCCTTCATCTCTCTAGGCAAAGGCACGAGCTTTCAGCCCACATAAACTGGTTTGCTGAGTGTCTTCATGTACATCTCCACTTCTGTCCCCCCCATAGGAGATGAGGGAGCTGGTAATTCCTCAGCCTCTCAGGCAAAATTCAGGCACTTTTGGCCTACACAAACCTGACTGTGGTACACCTGTGACTCCACCACCATCCCCAATAGGACAAGAGATGGATTGTCTTTGCCCAGCCTCTCTGAGTAACTGCAGGTGCTTTTGGCTTATACAGCCTGGACTGGTGGGTACTTGTAGTTACAACTTCAACCCCCAATAGGAAAGGAGGTGGCTGGTGTTTCTACAGCCTTTCTGGGCAACAGCAGACTTTTGACCAGCATGGACTGAACTGTTGGATGCTTATGGCCACCCCCACCCCCAGTAGGATAGGAGGGATCTGGTGAAATGGTGGATACTTTCAACCTACAGGGACTGAACTGTTGGGCATTGATGACTCTGTTTCTACCCCTAAAAGGCAGAAGGGACAGTACTCCCTCATCTTCTCAGGGAAACTGCAGGAGTATTCAGCCCACACAGATTAAATTGTTGGGCACTCCAGAGGGTCAATTCCCACCCCTGGCAGGGAAGGGGTCTGGGGCTAAGTCAGTATACCTGAGCAACTGTGGTCATTTTGGACCCACATGGCACAGATTGCTGCCCACAACTATAGCTCCATCCCTGCCCAAGGTAGAGGAGGAAGGGGTGTGAAGCTCACACATTGCTCAGTCTCTCTGGGCAACCACAGACAGTCTTGAACTTCCCACCTTGGATTATTATACATGGCTGCAGCTCTGTCCCTAACCCTGACAGAGTAGAAAGATGGGAGAAGCTTCTTCAATTCCTGGGGCAACGTGAGCAGCTTCAGGCTACACAGCTTACAGCACCAACTACATCCTTGGCTCCTACTACAAAACCAGCAAAGGGAGAAAAGACAATAAAGCCTTAAACTAAAGGGAGAAACTACAACTAGAATAAATACATCTAGCAAGCCAGATGCAAAAAAAAAAAAAAAAAGAAAAAATACAACACGTATGAAGAAACAGGAAGATATGGACGAGGTAAAGGAACAAGATAAACATGCAGATGACATAAAGGAGTTGAGACAACTAATAATAGACGTTCAAACAAATCTCCTTAATAAGATTAATGAGATGGCTAAAGAGATTAAGGATATTAAGAAAATATTGGATGAGTACAAAGAAGAACTTGAAAGCATACATGGAAAAATAGCAGAACTTATGGGAATGAAAGGTGCAATAAATGAAATTAAAAATACAATGGAGGCATATAACAGCAGATTTGAGGAAGCAGAAGATAGGATTGGTGAGCTCGAAGACATGGCCTCCAAAAGCAAACATGCAAAAGAGCAGGTGAAGAAAAGAATGGAAAAATTGAACAGCATTTCAGGAACTAAATGCCAGCAAGAGATGTGCAAACATACATGTCATAGGTGTTCCAGAAGGAGAAGAGAAGGGAAAAGGGGCAGAAGGAAATATGAACAAATAATGGTAGAAAATTTCCCAACCTTATTGAAGGACATAGATATCTGTGTCCAAGAAGTACAACGTACTCCCATCTGAATAAATCTGAATAGACCAACTCTGAGACACATACTAATCAGAATGTCAAATGATAAAGACAAAGAGATAACTCTGAGAAAAGCAATGCATAACATATAAGGGGTGCCCAATAAGATTAAGTGCTGATTTCTCATCAGAAACCATGGAGGCAAGAAGGCAGGAGTATGATATATTTAAGATACTGTAAGAGAAAAGCTGCTAGCCAAGAATTTTGTATCCAGCAAGATTATTTTTCAGAAATAAGGATGAGATTAGAATATTCACAGATAACAGATACTTCAAGAGTTTATAACAAAAAGACCAGCTTTGCAGGAAATACTAAAGGGAATGTTATAGCCTGAAAAGAAAAGATGAGAGAGATGCTTGGGAGAGAGTCTAGAAATGATAAGTGCAACAGTAACAGTAACTAAAAGTGTGAAAAATTAAATGACAGATAAAATGCAAAGATCAAAATGGATGAAATAAGAATTGCCTTTACAGTAATAACATCGAATGTTAATGGATTAAACTACCCAATCAAAAGACACAGACTGGTGGAATGGATAAGAAAATATAAGCCATCTATATGCTGTCTGCAAGAGATTGACCAAAGACCCAAAGATTCCAATAGATTAAAGTGAAAGGTTGGGAAATGATATTCCATACATGTGGTAACAAAAACAGAAAAAGAAAAAGCTGGGGTAGCTATACTTATATGAGATGATATAGAATTTAAAAGAAAAATGATATTAGAAACAAACCAGGATATTACATATTAATAAAAAGGATGATTCACCAGGAAGGAATAACAACCATAAATGTATATGCCCCTAACCAGGATGCCCCAAGATACATGAGGCAAACACTGTCAAAACTGAAGGGAGAAATAGACATTTCTACAATAATAGTTGGAGACTTCAATACACCACCCTCAGCATTGGAAAGAACATCTGGATCAATAAAGAAACAGAGAGCATGAATATGATAAATGGACTAAACCTAAAAGACTTATACAGAACACTGCACCCCAAAACTGCAGAATATATATTCTTTTCAGGTACCCATGGATCTTTCTCCAAGATAGACCATATGTTGTATCACAAAGCAGCTCTCAGTAAATGCATCAAAACTGAAATTACACAAAGCACTTTCTCAGATCATAATGGAACAAAGTTGGAAATCAAAAAGTGGCAGAAAAAGGGAAAATACACATATATATGGAGATTAAACAACACACTCTTAAATAATAAGTGGGTCAAAGAAGAAATTTCAAGAGAAATTAATAAATATCTCAAGACACATGACAATAAGAATACAGCATATCAAAATCTATGGGATGCAGCGAAGGCAGTGTTAAGAAGAAAATTTATAGCCCTCAATGCTTACATTAAAAAAGAAGAAAGAGCTAAAATAAATGTCCTAACTACACAGCTGGAGGAACTAGAAAAAGAGAAGCAAACTAATCCCAAAGCTAGAAGAAGGAATGAAATAACAAAGATCAGAGCAAAAATAAATGAAATTGAGAACAAAAAAGCAATAGAATTAACAAAATCAAAACTTGGTTCTTTGAGATTAACCCAACAAATGCTTAGCTAGAATGACCAAGAAAAAAAAAAAAAGAGAGAAGATGCAAATAAATGAAATAAAAAATGAAAATGGGAATATTGCTACTGATCCCACAGAAATAAGAGAGCTCATAAGAGGATACTATGAACAACTTCATGCCAAAAAACTAGGTAATGAAATGAAAGACCCCAACAAACCAATCACAAGTAAAGAGATTGAAACAATCATCAAACAGGTCCCCAAAGTGAAAGGCCCAGGACCAGATGGTTTCACAGGTGAGTTCTACCAAGCATTCAAAGATTCAATACCAATCTTACTCGAGCTCTTCCTAAAAATTGAACAAGAAAGAGTGCTGCCAAACTCATTTTATGAAGCCAATATCACCTTAATACCAAAGCCAGATAAAGATATTATAAAAAAAGAAAATTACAGACCCATTTCCCTAATGAATGCAGATGAAAAAAATCCTCAATAAAATACTTGCTAATCGAATCCAACAACACATTAAAAGAATTATTCATCATGATCAAGTGGGTTTTATACCAGGCCTGCAAGGCTGTTTCAACACAAGAAATCAATCAGCATGATACACCACACTAATAAATCAAAGAAGAAAAATCACATGATCTTATCAAATGATGCAGAAAAGGCATTTGACAAAATACAGTATCCTTCCTTAATAAAAATACTACAAAAAATAGGAATTGAAGGAAATTTTCTCAATATGATAAAGTCCATATATGAAAAACCCACAGCTAACATTGTACTAAATTGTGAAAGACTAAAGCTGTCCCACTGAGATCAGGGACTAGACAAGGATGCCCATTGTCATAACTGTTGTTCAGTATAGTGCTAGAGGTTCTAACTAGTGCAATCAGGCAAGAAAAAGAAATAAAAGCATCCAAATTAGAAAGGAAGAGTTAAAACTTTCCTTCACAGATGATATGATTGTATATTTAGAAAATCCCGAAAAATCTATAACAAAGTTGCTAGAGCTTATAAATGATTTCAGTAGAGTGTCAGGATACAAGATCAATATGCAAAAATCAGTGGTTTTTCTATACACAAGTAATGCACAATCTGAAGGGTAAGTCAGGAAAAAAATTCCATTTACAGTAGCAGCTAAAAGAATAAAATATTTTGGTATAAACTTAACCAAAGATATAAAGCACTAGTATTCATAAAACTATAATGCATTGCTAAAAAAAAGTCAAAAAGACCTAATAATGGGAAGAACCTTACATGCTTATGGATTGGAAGACTAAATATCATTAAGATGTCAATTCCACCCAAATTGATATACAGATTCAATGCAATCCTGATAAAAATTAAACCAGCATTTTTTAAACAAATGGAAAACACAATTATCAAATTTATACTGAGGAGTAAGAGGTCCTGAATAGGCAGAAACATCTTAAAAAGGAAAAGTGAAGTTGGAGGACTCTCACTTCCAGACTTTAAATCACATTACTTAGCTACAGTAGTAAAAACAGCATGGTATTGGCATAAAGATAGACACGTACACCAATGGAACTGAAGTGATGATTCAGAAACAGACCTCCTCAAACTTAAACACTTTATGATTCAAAGGACTTCATCAAGAAGATGAAAATGCAGCCCACTCGATGGGAGAAAATACTCAGAAACCACATATCTGATAAGGATTTGATTTTCATTCTATACAAAGAGATCATACAACTCAACAATAAAAGAGCAAGGAATCCAATTTAAAAATGGACAAAAGATTTAAATAGGTGTTTCTCCAAAGAAGAACTACAAATGGCCAAAATGCACATGAAAAAAAAATGTTTCATATTACTAGCTATTAAGGAAATGCAATTAAAACCACAGAGATATCATCTAACACTGCATAGAATGGCCATTATTTTAAAAAAAAAAAAAAAAACAGACAACAGTAAATGCTGGACAGGGTGTGGAGAAATAGGTACACTCCTTCACTGTTGGTGGGAGTGTAAAATGATGCAGCCTCTGTTGGAAGGCAATTTGGCAGTTCCTCAGGAAGCTAAATATAGAACTGCTGTGTGATCCAGTAATTCCTCTACTAGGAATATATCCAGAATAACTAAAAACTATGACATGAACAGACATCTGCACACCGATGTTCATAGCAGCATTATTCAAAATTGCCAAAAGAAGGAAACAACTGAAGTAAGTCCATCAACCAATGAATGGATAACCAAAATGTGTTATATACATACGATGGAATATTATGTTGCAGTAAGAAGAAATGAAATTGGGACACATATGATAACATGGATGAATCTTGAAGACATTATACTAACTGAAGTAAGCCAGACACAAAAGGATAAATATTGCATGGTCTCATTAATATGAACTAAATTCGAAGAATAAACACATGGTGTTAAAACATAGAGTATAGGTTATTATGAGATAAGAAGAAGGTTGAGAAGAACTACTTATGCTTAATGTATGCAGAAGTTTTAATTAGCTTGACTGTAAAAGTGTAGAATTGGATAGAATTGTTGGTAACACATTATAGTGAGTAGCAATTGGTTTATAAATGGGATTGGGGCTGAAAAAGGTAGTCTGAGGAAGCAAATGTCAATTGAAAGAAAGTTAAAGAATAATCTAGGGACTGAATAACACAGTAAACCCAGAGGTGGATGAGAATTGTGGTTGAGGATACAAATGCAAGTGTGTTCTTCTGTGAGCTAGAGCAGATGTACATCAATATTGAAGGGTGGTGGGAATGTGGAGAAGCATGGGAAAAATACAAGTGGTGTGGCCTACAGACTGGTTAACAGCAATACTATAATATTCTTGCATCAATGCCAAAGATGTACTGTATTGATAAATGGAGGTGTATGGAAAAAATATGTCAAATGTATGCTATGGACAATGGTTTGTGGTAATAATCTGATGATATTATCTCATAATCTGTAAAAAATGGTCCACCACGATATGGTGTGCTGGTGAAAGTGTGTTATATGGGAATTTTACACATGTGTATGATTGTTTTGCAAGTTCACAACCTCTGTAATAAAAAACATTTTTAAAAATAGGGTGGGTTGGGGAAAAATACACCAAATGTAAGATAGGGACTATAGTTAGCATTAATATATATATATATATATATATATATATTTTTTGGTTTTAGTACTAATATTTTGATGATGCTCTTGCATAGTTTGTAACAAATGTTTTACAAAAATGCAAAAGGGGTGGAGGGGTGATGTATGAGGCCCCTGTATGATATTATGTATGTTTATTTTGTAAGTTCACAATCTTTACTATACACTTATTGTTTATGTATGTTCATGTATGAATGATATACTTCAATAAAAATAGATTTTAATAAAACTGATAGAATATGTTACCAAATGACCAGAAATATAAGAGATACTAAAGGTAGTGCTTCAGCCTAAAAGGAGAAAACAAACAAAAACAAAAACAAAAACAAGGGCAAGAGGTTTGGAGAAGTGTGCAGAAATAAAGGCTATATGAAATGGTAAACTAAAGGATAAGAAAACAGACAATAGAACAATATGACAACAGAGAGCTGGAGGATAAAATGGATTAATAATGCCTTTATTGTACTAATATTGAATGTTAATGGCTTGAACTCCCCAATCAAAAGACATAGACTGATAGAATGGATTAAAAAATATGAACCATCTTTGTGTTGTGTACAAAAGGCTTACCTCAGACATAAGACCACAACCAGGTTAAATGTGAGAGGTTGGAAAAAGGTATTCCATGCAAATAGCAACCAAAAAAATAACTGGAGTAGCAATTCTAACATCAAATATAATAGATTTTAAATGAAAAACTGTTATAAGGGATGAAGAAAACCTTATATATTATTAATAATAGGGCAATTCATCAAGAAGAAGTAACTATACTAAATATTTATGAACCTAACTTGAGTGTCCCAAGCTACATGAGGCACACACTGACAAAACTGAAGGGAGAAATAGATGTCTGTACAATAATAGTTGGAGACTTCAATACACCACTTTCAGTATTGGATAGAACATCTGGACAGATGATAAACAAAGAAATAAACTACTTGAATAAGATGGTAAAGGAACTACCCAAAGAATATCTATAGAGCATTGCAACCCAAAAGAGCAGGATATACTTTAAGTGCTCATAGATCCTTCTTCAAGATAGGTCATATGGTGGGTCACAAAACAAGTCTCAATAAATTTTAAAAGACTGAAATTATACAAAATACTTTCTCTGATCATAAGAGAATGAAGCTGTAAATCAATAATGGATGGAAAAGGAGGAAATTAATAAATATATGGAGATTAAACAGGACACATAAATAATCAGTGGGTCAAAGAATTTGCAAGATAATTCAGCAAATATCTTGAGATGAGTGAAAATAAGAAAACATATCAAAACCTTTAGGTGCTGAGAGGGAAATTTATAGTCCTCAATACTTAACATTAAAAAAGAAGAAAGAGCTAATATTCAAAACCTAATTGCACACCTGGAGGAACTAGGAAAAAAAAAAAGCAAACTAATCCTAAACCAAGCTGAAGGAAAGAAATATTAAATACCAAAGCAGAAATAAATGAAAATGAGAAAAAATAGCAAAACAATAGAGAGAATCAACAAAACAAAAAGCTGGTTATTAGGGAAGATCAACAAAATCGACAAACTCTTACCTAGATTGACAAAGGAAAAAAGAGAGAAGATGCAAATAAATAAAATCAGAAATGAGAAAGGGTATATTACCACTGACCCTACAGATATAAGAAAGTCATAAGAGGATATTTTATGAACAACTGTATGCCCAAATAACTAGACAATGTAGAAGAGATAAACAAATTCCTGGAAACACAGAAACCATCTACACTGACCCTAGAAGAAATAGAAGACCACAACAAAGGTATCACAAGTGATGAGATTAAAACAGTCATCAAAAAAATTCCCAAAGTTGAAAAGCCTGGGACCAGATGGCTTCATAGGTGAATTTTCCAAATCATTCAACAATGATCTAATACCATTCCGGCTCAATTTCTTCCAAAAAATTGAACAGGAAAGAACACTACCAAACTCATTCTGTGAAGCTAACATCATCCTAGTACTAAAACTAGATAAAGATACTATAAAAAAGAAAATTATAGACCAATATCTCTAATGAATATAGATGAAAAAATCCTCAACAAAATACTTACAAATAGAATCCAAAAGTACATTAAAATAATTATACACCATGATCAAGTGGGTCTTATGCCAGGTATGCAAGGGTGATTCAACATAAAAAAATCAATTAGTGTAATAAACAACATTGATAAATTGAAGAAGAAAAATCACACGATCTTCTCAATGGATGCAAAATAAGCATTTGACAATATACAGCACCCTTTCTTGATAAAAACACTCCAAAACATAGGAAAAGAAGGAAGCTTTCTCAATATGGTAAAGTGCATATATGAAAAACAGCTAGCATTGTACTCAATGGTGAAAGACAGAAAGCTTTCCTGCAGAGATCAGGAACAAGACAAGAATGCCCACTGACACTATTGTTTTTCATTATTGTGCTAGTGGTTCTAGCTGGAGCAATTAGGCTAGATAAAGAAATAAAAGCTACACAATGCCCATCCACTGCACAAGTACATCCTTCCGCCTTATCATAGATTTTGCCCATATGGGCATTGGCTCACAACCCTCTACTCCCTTCTGTCTCCTGTAAAACTGCCTTCCAGACAATAGCTCTGTGAGTCTGAACAATTTGCTTAATTCATATCAGTGAGGTCATGTAATATTTGTCCTTCAGTGCCTGGCTTGCTTCACTCAACATAAGGTCTTCAAGATTCAACTATGTTATCCCATGTGTTAATATTGCATTCCTTCTTACAACTGAGTAATATTCCATTGTTTGTATGTACCAGAGTTTGCTTATCCATTCATCTGTTGATGGGCATTTGGGTTGTTTCCAACTTTTGGCAATACTGAATATTGCCACTACAAACATTGGTTGCATATATCTATTTGTGTCCCTGATTTCAATTCTTCTGGGTAAAAGACACAGTAGTGGGGATCCTGGATCATGTGACAGTTGTATAAGATAGTTTCCTGAGGAACCTCCAGATTTTCCTCTATAATGGTTGCACCATTCTGCATTCCCACCAGCAGTGTATACAGATTCCCATTTCTCCGCATCCTCTCCAACATTTGCAGTCCTCTGCTTTTTTATAGCTACCAGTCTAATGGGTGTTAGATGCTATCTCATTGCAGTTTTGATGTGCACTCCCCTAATATTTAGCAATGTTGAACATATTTTCATATGTTTTTTTGTCATTTGAATTTATTATTTGGAGAAGTATTTATTCCAATCACTTGCCTATTTTTTAAATGAGTTGTTTTTTTTATTTTTGAAGTGTAGGATTTCTTTATATATGCTGGATATTAGGCCCCTATCAGATATACGCTTACCAAATATTTTCTCCCATTGAGTAGTCTGCCTTTTCAATTTCTTGACAAACTCCTTTGTGGTGCAAAAGTTTTTAGGTTTGAGGAGATCCCATTTATCTGTTTTTTCTTTCATTGCTCATTCTTTGGGTGTAAAGTTCACGAAACCATTTCCTAATACAAGATCTTGATCTTCCAATATCTTTATGGTCTTGGCTTTTATATTTTGACAGTTGTGCAGTGATGCTAATGGGTTGGGTAGTGCTGGTCTGTGAGAGGTGTAGTTTGGGGGTTTTGCACTGCCCATGGAATTTGGGGGAGGGTCAGAGGAGGAAGCAGATGAACCCTGGGGATTTGTGGGTATGTGGTTGAAACTACAACTTTGGGAATTTTTTTTTTTACAAATAAACTAGTGTAGAGTTAATGGTTTAAGATGTTGCATGTGTGGAGTATGTAGGACAGTGCTCATCTGGGGCAGGCTTCCAGGGAGTATGTGAGTGTTCATCTTGTGATAGTGCATTGTATCAGTGGGTGGAGATCCACACAGTGAATAGGAAAGTGTTGGATTCCTATCTGGGTAGTTCTGCTACATTCTCAAAGAGAGGGACAGGAGTCTCTCAAGAGCATAGACAGTGCCTAATATTGGTGGGCAGATGAGTATGTCAATCTCTCAATGTTTTTGCAAGTAACTATGAATCTTGTTCCTCAAGGAGTGAAGGCTTGGTGATTGCCATGGGTCCTGAGTGGAGGGAGAGTGAGGAAGAGAATAAATGAAACATGGGATATTTTGGGGTTGTTGGAATTGTTCAACATGATCTGGCAATGATGGATACAGATCATATCAAACTTCATCAAAATCTATAAAAGTGTATGGTCGAAAATGTAAACCATAATATAAATCATCGACCATGGTTTCATTATTTGCACATCAATCATAAAAAAAGGTATCTTCCACATGTAAAATGTTATTAATAGGGGAATGGTTAAAGGGGAAGGATGTTGGGTATATGGGAATCACTATGTTCTGTACATGACTTTTTTTCTAATCTAAAGCAACTTTGAAGATAAAATAGAAAAAATAAGACACTTGGGGAATAAATGGAAGAAAATGGCACTGCATATACAAGACAACAGATCTTACAGTGATGAAAAAACAATGTCAAATTTTATTTTTTAATATTATTTTTAATTTTTTTAAATTTCAAATTCTTTATATTTTTTGGTATTTTATTTTTAAAACTGTCATTATTTCATTTTCTTATTAATTTTATTAGGTAACTTAGTTGGCTTCACTTTTGAAGAAGTTTTGGCTAACGGAACAGTTACAAGTGTGGCAGGGGAGGATCATTGGTGTGGGGTGTCAGTTATGGGGTATGCATGGGAGGAGGTTCACATGGGGCATACCTTTAAGGCATATGAAAGAGTTCAAATGTTCATGAAGCATTGTCACAGTGGGTTGAGGTCCACACAATAACTGAAAGAAAATCCAATTCTCATCCTGGGGAGTTCTGCCACATTCTCTAATGGGACAGCAAGAATCCCTTGAGTACAGGGACAGTGACTAGTAAAGGAGGATGGACCATTGATGGATCCTTGATATGGATGACTGTACTTATGAACCTTTTCTTTTGAAATTGAAACTTAGCCTAGTATTATGTACTGCCTAAGATTTACCTCATGATTGCCTTCTTGCTGCTCAACTATGGCTTCTCTCTAAGCCCAATTCATCATTTAAATGCACTACCTTTCCCCTCGCATGAGGAATGACTCCCAGGGATGAGCCTCCCTGGCACCAAGGGACTATTACCAAGCACCAACTTACAATGCAACTGGAAAAATACTTGACCAAAAGACAAATGAGTTTATATGACTAAGAGACTTCAATGTGATTCAGGAGGTCATTCCAGAGGTTACGCATATGCATATCTCAGCAGGATCTCATTGACTACCACAGTAAATATTGCCTCGAATATTAGGGTTCCTGAGGGCTCTGGAGACATCCGCTCTAGACATGGTTAACAGCTAAGGGCTTTGGCCCCCTTATCTGGGGCCAATTTATGCTCCCCAGTGTGACAGTATTGGACTGAGTTATGGTTTCTCTACACATAGCTCTTCTGCCCCTTCTATTTGAACCTATAGTTATTACTAGAGTTGATAGGTTTATGTCCAAGGGACTTAAATCTTTGGGCTTTCCATATGTGAGTCAGGCCCTGAATCTCAACAGAGTTGCAACACCTACTCTCCCGTTCATTGGACTTGGCCAGGACAACTAACAAGGAAATGATGATGGACAATGCCCATCCAAAAAAATAGAGAGTCTACAACTGCAAGCAAGGTAGTCCCATCCATCTGCCCCATGGAATCTAAGAACCCTCCCAATTAGAGGTGGAGTGAGCACCACCATCCCAGAATCCTCAGGATTGGGGAATGAATGATAAACTAGAGTAGACTTACTGTTATTCTACTATAGATTTATTGTTATTCTAGCAATGGAAGAACTTATATCATTGATGTGAAGACAGTGTCCACCAGAGGTTCTGAGAGGAGGGAAAGGGAAAAATAGGTGTAATACAGGGGCAATTTCAGGACATTGGAATTGTCCTGAATGACATTGCATTGACAGATACAGGCCATTATATATAGTCATAACTTTAAAAAATGTGTGAAAGAGAGTTTAAACTATAATGTAAACTATAATTCACACTTAGTGGCAATGCTCCAATATGTGTTCATCAATTGTAACAAACCTACCACACTAATGAAGGATGTTGTTAATGAAGGAAAGTGTGGGAGGGGTAGGGAGTGGGGCATATGGGAATCCCATAAGTACCTTTAAAAAATGGTCCAAATACTTGAACAAACATTTTTCCAAAGAGGAAATGCAAACAGTCAAAAAGAATGTGAAAAGATTCAGTCTTGCTAAAAATCATCCCTGTTCAAGCAAAACTTTCAAATTTTCTCTAAATTTTCTGATAAAAGAATTATTTTGGCAGCAATCATTTTTAACTGCCATTCTCAAGATTCTATATTCTCTGAGTATTTTTTTTAATTCCACAAACCTAAAACTTGAAACAGTTAAGCAGTGTTGTTTTCTTTGTTGTTATTTTTAATAATGAATTTTTTAAATGTAAATTTAAATCTAAACAAAATTTTATTTAGAGTTAAACATATTTACATTTTGGCCTGTACTCAATTCCATTGAAATATGAATTCCAACACTCCAAGGCCTTTATTAATCAATGGTTGCACTGAGTTACTCCATTTGAATTCTCCCAGTTACTTCAAATTTAAGGAGTGAGCAGTGCTGGAATCGTTTCTATAAATAGTCCTTTCCTGGCAAGCATCATTTGCAAACATTATTGCAAACAACTTAGTGGAAACTATAAAAAATTGAAATCACACCACTCTTAACAAGGTAAAAACTTTCCTAAAAGGCCCCCTGTAGATGGACACAGAGAATGCACATACAATGATGTTAGTCATATGTTTGCTTGTAATAGCGAAGATGGGATTTGCAGTTAGGGCAACAGCCATTGGCCATATAGTCTATATAGTATCCCCATGAGATCTCAGAGACTTCAATGATTCTGCTTTAATGACTAATGCTAAATGAGGACACAGCCAGGGAGGAAAATTGGGAGGCCCTGGGAATTAAGAGCAGAGCAGTTTTAATAATGAAAACAAAATATGGAAATAATTGACCTCACAACACTGTTTTTCAAAAGTCAGGGCTTATACAATACCTACAATTTTCCAAGTGGGTTCAATGAAGAGGATTTGACCTGCATCTCTTAGAGGTATGATATTTTCATGTTTTGCTGTTGGAGATGTTTAATGCAGAAAATGATTCTCTCCAAATAATCTGGGCAGTGGAGGAAAGGGAAGGAAGAAGTCGTGAAAACAAAGACCCTAAAGTCCTCTACACATGTGCACTCTCTTCACATTCCATAACCATTCCACGCCCAGGTGTTTGCTGTTCTCAGATCCCAGTACTGACACCTCTGGCCAAGATTAAGCTTCAGTTAGAACTAAGACCAGATAATCAGAAATTTAGGGGAAATTATCATTATTATTTATTCAGTATCTGCATAAAGAGGAAAAGAGACTCTTAACCAGAATGCAGAAGTAGAAGCCTAGCACAATTCAATTTTTCAGCCATTGAAATTTTGATATTGTTATTGCTCCAATAACTTTAATAAATTTTATCATTTAGAAAAAAGTTGACTGTGGATTATTTTGAGTTTGTTTGTCAGAAAACACATTATTTTTAAGAATTAAGGTTATATTTTCTTTTTTCCAATTCATTTACCCTCAATGTACTTTTCCTGCTTCATTTCACTTATTATAACATCCAATATTATATTAAATAAATGTGTTGATAGTGCTCAAATATGTATGCTCCTGAATTTAAAGGGAAATTACCTAACAATTCACCATTTTGTTCTTGGCTCCTGGAGAAAAAATTATCAAGTTAAGGGAGTTTGAGTTTACATTTCCATATGAAAACCTGTTGGATTTTGTCTTTGTGCTTTCTACATTGAGTGATAAACAAAATATTTTTCTCTTTAAATCTGTATTATATGCAAAATTCAATAATAAAATATCATATCTAGAGGAAATTTTTTTAACATTCTAAACATTGACTGAATATATGCAGGTATATTTAAAGACTATGAATATATGTAGTATATATACATATAAATCAATAATTTAGAAAAGACTAAAAGTAACATAAATAAATATTTTATTTATAAATGCACTTAGCTGAAAATGATATTTCTAAAGCCTTGAATAACCAGAGACATGCAAATTGAATTAACAAGGTGATTGAATTAACAAAAGTTTGACTAAAATTTAGTCTATAGTGCCAGAGATAAGGGTTAACAGAAAACCATTGAACATTTGGAAAACTATACATTTGCAAATAGTTTTGTAAGCAATTTAGTAGAATCTATGGAAAATGCTCTTCATATTTCGATTAGGCCTCAGGAAATTTTCTTAAAGGACCATGTACAACTTTGCACAGAGTATGCACACATTGATATTAAGCATAAGTTCATTTGCAATGGTGAAGATAAAATTGTTTGTTGTCAAAGTACTTAATACCAATATCATGCAATTATATGCTATTTCATAGAAGCACAAAACCATAAGGAAGATGGTTTCATGTAAAAATAGGGTCTTTGAACCATGTGCAGTGACTATGAAAAGATGCATTGCAAAATATTGGTGTAAATCACAGGAAGTGTATTGGAGGAAACACACCTAAATGTGCAACTCTAATTCTCTGTTAGAAAAACAGTGGTAGACTAATCAGGTATGTTTCATTTTCATATAAGTTTTTCTGCATTGCTTGATATTTTACATAGACAATATTTTTTATAGATATTAGTGTTAAAAGGACAAAAATTAGAACTAAAGGAAATTTTAAAAAGGACAAAAATTAGAACTAAAGGAAATTTTAAAATGCAGCATTGATAACTAAATACATAATTATGAATTTAAATATAAATACTTGAATTCAAATGTCATATTTTGAGCAATAAAGGTGATATCATAATATATTAATGAGTAGAGAGATATTACCTAAAATATTCTTATAGTTCTTGGGATATGCTCATTACAGAAATCCCCTAGGAGCATGTTTGTTACCCTACTGAGGAGTGCTAAGTCCTGGTATTTAAGGGACTCAACTTATTGCCCCTGTTCCTTCTGGAAATGCTCCCTTTCATCATGACACTTGGTTATTTCTCCTACTTAAATTCCAGCCTATTTCTACAATGGAGACTTCTTGGGAAGTGCAAAGACTTGTAAACCTTAAGCCAATGCTGGAGAGGAGAGGAAACCTGCAACTCAGCAACCACAGAGGACTCGTGGAGGTCAGTGAGCAGCCTTAGTCATGGGATGCCCAGCTATTCTAGAATGAAGGTATCTTTTGAAGGCAGATATAGAAGAACCATCATTTGCTTACACATGTATAAGAAAACAATCGAAGGGTGGAACAGAGAAATTGGGCCTTACCCTGCCCATACCTACAGGGATACTCTCCTCCCAATTCATGCCTGACTGCCAGGTCTAATGAATGGAAGAGAAATTCCTGGTGTTCTGACTATTTTGATGGAAAAATTTACTCAACTGCCTTATGTTATCTATCCTCAGAAAGAAAAATATACTTAGTCATCTGTATCCTTGGAAGAAACTTGTTCTAATTAGTGAAAGTATTATCTAACCAATTGTTTCCAAGACAGAGAGAATCAGCAGATGTCATGGTGATTCTAGGCATCCTTTAATAATATCAATGCATTTTCAGAGTACATATGTTTGTGTAAATGAAAGCTGGTAGTGGGTAAAAATAGAACAAAAAGAAAAATTTGCACATTTGTAAACACAAGAATGACAAACCTCCATCCATTATTAAGTTATAATTAAAAGACTCATTTTATTGTCACAGGTATTAGTGTCCTAAGCCACTGACATGTTTATAATTCTCAGGGAGAAAATAGATGACTCTCATATTATGGGTCCTTCTCTAATGAATAGGTTAAGAAGTAACAGTTTTGGCATCCTACACTACTATTATAAATATTACCATATAATATCAACTAGAAGTTTTCATCCTAGTGTGATACTAACTCAGGCTTCCTTTTCTGCTTGAGACCTTCCCTATTCTTAACCTTACTGGAGAAACCAACCCTTTTATTATCTAATTTTAATATACTTTTATTTTACAATTTCATTTTTGTTGTTGTTGTTGTTGTTGTCAAGGCCAAGAGTAGATGTGTTGTAAGACTTCTTTATAAATAAATAAATAAATAAATAAATAAATAAATAAATAAATAAATAAATAAATAAATATTTTTTTTGTTTTTAAAGAAGCTTTAGATTACAAAAAATTTACATCAAAATATAGGGGATTCCCATATACCTACTCCCACCCCCTCCCACACTTTCCCACATTAACATCTTACACTAGTGTGGTACATTTCTTACAATAGATGAACACATGGCCTGACCACCCTTTTGTCACCACTCAAGAATTAGTGAAGATGTGGAGATTGGGCAACTGGGAGCTCTGAGGATCCTGAAGTGCCAACTGGACCGCTTCCAGTTATGCCAAGTGTGAAGACCCCAAACAACCATCTTAGGTAAGTGAGGCATTTGAGTCCAGTGATATGCCATGGCCATCCAGTGAGGTCTGTTGCACCCTATGATAGCATTTCCTTCAGTGAAATTTACTGACTCCTTTGCAAAACAGACAGTTGTTCCAAGGGGCTCTCCACTTTGTAGAGGAGAGGCAGTAGGGGCACCAGCTCCAGCAAATCAAGATGTTTAGGCAAGGAGCTTACTATGGAGAAAGTCATGTATACCTGTAATATAGAAAGGCCTGTTTGTGAGGTTTAACCCTGTCCTCTAGGTACCATTTCCATATTACCAGTGAGGTTTGTGTGGTTGTGCTGCACTCTTGCTGGGATTTATCTCTCATCCTTGGCATTATGGTAATCTGCATGTTTGTGAGGTTTAACCCTGTCCTCTAGGTACCATTTCCATATTACCAGTGAGGCATGGGTGGTTGTGTTGCAGTCTTGCTGGGAGTTATCGCTCATCCTTGGCATTATGGGAATCTGCATGTGCAGGCTGACTGACTGTTGCCCTGTAAGGGTCTCCATTTTTGGAAAAGTCCTATAGGCAGCCAGGATTTGACATGCCCAGTTCAAGGACTCCAAGAGGCATATCTGGAGGTTGCCAAATCCTCCAATTTGAGATCAGTTCCCAATGGGACAAGGAACATGGCTTGCAAAATGGCCTATTGTGCCAATTCTAAGACACATTGTTGGGACACTCCCACATTGATAACAGCATATCAACATATGATTTTGTACATATGATTTTGAATATGGGCTTTAATAAGAGTGAGAGATGTGGGGTATGTTACTTCGAGAATATGAATAATCCTAATAGGTGTGGTGCATGTCTCAATGTCTGAGATGGGCTTTAGATACTGGTGGGGGTCTGTCTTCTCTTAGAGGACCAGATGATAGCCAGGAATATGACAGAATTTGATGGCCCTTGTCTTTAATGGGATGCTATAACCCAGTCTCATCTTTTGTAAATTATGTGTGAATGTGGCTAGGTCTTTCTGGAGGTCCTCTTTAGAGTCACCTGAGTATTAAGCAGTTTTCAAAAACCACTTGTTAAGGTTCTGGCAGTAGCAGTTAAGAATTTTTCTTTTTTAATTATTAGCACTGAGTAACACATTTTGGCCATGTTGGTTACAGCAATGTAACTGCCCATTCTTCTGGGTGTATCTTTTATTAATTAGAAGATGTGAGGAATAAGAGATTTGATTGGCAGGACTTGTGTATTAATGGTATAATTAATGGTTAATGATTAACACAGACCTACTAGCATACAAACCTATTAATCCTAGTAAAAATCTGAACTTTGTTTATGTTCATCCAACGTCTAAAATTTATATCTATAATTTCAATGTTTTGACAATTGAATAATCTATCATATTTTTTTTGAATACTTACTGGCTCTACAGGACCTATCAACATGATATCATCAATATAATGGACTAGTGTGATGTCTTGTGGGAGGGAGAGATGATCAAGTACCCTGTGGACAATATTATGACATAGGGCTGGAGAGTTGATATACCCCTGAGGCAGGAGAGTGAAGGTATATTGCTGACTTTTCCAGCTGAAAGCAAACTGTTTCTGGTAGTCCTTACTAATGTCAATTTAGAAAAAAGCATTTGCCAGATCAATAGCTACATACCAGGTACCATAGAATGTGTTGATTTGCTCAAGCAATGATACCATATCTGGAATAGCAGCTGCAATTGGAGTCACCATCTAATTAAGTTCATGATAATCTGCTGTCCTCCAAGATCCATCTGTTTTCTGCACAGGCCAAATAGGAGAGTTCAGTGGGATGTGGTGGGTATCACCACATCTGCCTCCTTCAAACCCTTGATGGTGACACTAATATCTGCAATCCCTCCAGGAAACTTGTGTTGCTTTTGATTTACTCTTTTGCTAGGTAGGGGCAATTCTAGTGGCTTCCACTTGGCCTTTCCTACCATAATAATACTCACTCCACAAGTCAGGGATCCAACTTTATATTCCTTCCATCATTATCCCATACCCTAGTATTCATTCCCCCACAGACTCCCCTAATATCTGTCTATGCAAATTGGAAAACTCTCACAGTTCTTTAAGACTAAAGCATACTTCATCATGGGTCACACATTGTATCTTGTCTTTGGAGGCTTGTTGTGATTTTAGCCTGGTTATAGGTCTCAAAGAGAGGAGGGGTGGTGGGGATGGATAAGGAGAAGGATTAGAAATGCCTTGCAAGCTACTTACTTCAGGGCATTCCTTTGCATTTTCATTGATGAGACAGAATTAATCTCTTCAGGCAGGGGTTGGAAAGCAGATTCCTCAAGGCAGGGTGGAGGTTGGACTGTGCAGGCTTTAGTTTAGCTGGCACCCACCTCAGGGCTGGGAGGAGGTCCAGACTCCCTGGGGCAGGCTGAACGCTGGGTGATACAAGGTTGACCAAGTGTGGTCCCCCAAAAGCAGGCCACCACAGGTTTATCTGGTACAATTTCAAAGAATTTAGGGTTCCAATGTCCCCACCAATATCATCATCATCCCATATGTCTCCAACTCAATCCTCAGGGCTCCACTCCCTTCCAATCAATGCCTTCAATATAAAAGCAGATACCTGGTGAGATTGAGATTTTAGTTTCCTCTTTAACTCTGCTACTCATATAATAGAATCTGCGTCTGTTTTTCAGAGATCTCGAGCCCATGGCTGCAGGAAACAAGGTTTTCTTTCAGAGGACACATAGAAATTTTACATCATTCATGTGACATTTAAGTTGCAAATTTGAAGTCTTTACCTGATCTCTATCTTTTGTAACTGTATCCAGAGTATCTAGGAGGGGCCAGCCATCATCACTGTACCTTTGTACTCCACAAAACTCTGTTAAGGTGTTGAAAACAATCTCACCCACATCCTTGCCTCTTATAAGCATGGAAACAGCGGAATCCAGTGATGATATTTTGTGTATCTTCATTGCCAACTCATGCCATGGACTCTTAGTGGCCCCTTCATTATTAGAAAGGGAGCCATTAGTAACCTTGAGTTCAATTAGAGTAGAGAGCCAATTTCAAAACTCCTAGAACCACTTCAGATATCCATGTTTAAGATTCTGTTCTTCAAGAACCACTACTTGTACCAAGCTGTATTAGTGAGGGTTTTCTAGGGACACCTGTAAATAGTATAAGATTTTATAAAATTCTCTCATATGACCATGGGGATGCACAAGTTAAAATTCTGCAGGCAGGCTGCAAACCACAGGCACCAGTGAGGTCTTTGATTAGTTCTCAGGAGACATTGTCTGAATTTGAGCTGGAAAATTCTCTCTGAATGCTGAAATCACTTCCCCTTTTAAGGCATTCAACTGATTGGATAAAAGGCCACTCATTGCTAATGGCAATCTCCTTTGTTGTTTGTAGGTGTAATCAGCCATCTATGCAATAAACTCACTGGTGACTAAAATCCATAAATGTACTTGTATTACAATTAGCCCAGTGCTTGCTTAATCAAAAAACTGGGCACAATTACCAGGCAGAGCTGGTAACCATCACAATTTCTTTTGCCCATTTTAAATTATGTTACATGTTATTTTTGTCATTTGATTGTATGATCTGTTTATTTAACATGGAGATCAATCCCTTATCATATGTCATTTCTGAAGATTTCTTTCCATTGGGCTGGCTGTTTTTTCACCTTTTTAATGAAATCATTTGAAATACAGAAATGTTTAAAAAAAATTTTTTTTTTTTTGGTGTACTGGGGGCTGGGGATTGAACCCAGGAACTTGGATGTGGTGGGAAGGTGGGAAGCTGACACACAAACACTGAGCAACATCCAATTCTCTGAGATGGTTTTTAAATCTGTTTTGCTTGTTGTTTTTTTTTTTTCAGAAGTCACCAGGAAATGAACCTGGTACCTCCCATGTGGGAGGTGGGAGCTCAAACATTTTAACCACATCCACTCCCAAAATGTTTAATTTTGAGGCAACCCCATTCATTTATTTTCTCTTTTGTAGCTTGTGCTTTGGGTGTGTCATTTAAGAAATCACTACAAACCAGAAGATCTTGAAGATGTTTCCCTACATTTTATTCTAATTGCTTTATGGTTCTAGTTTTTATATTTAAGTAGTTTATCCAATTTTTTAAAAATTCCATCACTTGTTCTTTTTTTCATTTTAAAGAAGCTTTATATTACATAAATTTAACATCTAAAATATAGGGGATTCCCATATACTCTGCCTCCTAAACTTCCCAAACTTTCCCTCATTAACGTCTTTCATTAGTGTGATACATTTTTTACAATTGATGAACACATATTAAAGCATTGCTACTAACCATGGTCTATACTTTACATTATGGTTTACACTTTGCACCACATAATTTTATAGGTTTTGTCAAACTGTATAATGGCCTCTAGTCATCATTGCAATATCATGCAGAACAATTCCAATGTCCCCAAAATGCCCCAAGTTACACCTATTCTTCCCTCTTCCTCCTCTCCGAATCACTGGTGACCACTGTATTTATATCATTGTTACAAGTTCTTTTGTTACTACTTTTGTACTTATGGTGCTGAATTTCACCTAAAACTTGGAAAAAACAAAGTAATAGTCTTGCAACTGTTGAAAAAAGTGACTCATGATTAATTTAATATATGAAATATATCTAATCATATTATATTGAATAAAAGAAAGGACTACTCAGTTATGAGCACTGGCCAAATAATTTATTTTAGGAACCGTGAAAGCTACTTCATTCCATAGTTGTCCCCTAAAACTCAGAGTAATTGAAACATAAAAATGTGGTGAAACAAATGAAAGTATGAGAACTAAACTTACAGTGATATGTTCCTCATTTTATTATGAAACATAACTTTTTAGGAAATATTAAATAACAACAAAAAATACTATACATTTTACATCACACAAATAAAATTATCTATACATTTGAAATATAAATAAATGAAAGAGCATTTGACCTACTAGAAAAAAATAATTCCAATTTATAATGATGATATATCATTGATCAAATTAGGAAGTAAATAGGTAAAAGGAATGGGCATCCCATGAATTATGGATTTCATTTTCAGTTGAGAGTTGAAGAGGGTGCATATAGGCAATGTGATAATCCTGAAAAAGAGTATGGAAATTGGATACTAAAATGTTGAATTTTAGGGAAATTGATTTTTTAAAAATATACTTTCTTATTAAAAGAAACTTAGATTACATATATGTTTAAAAAATCAGGGGATTCCCATATGCCCCATTCCCAGCCACTCCTACATTTTCCGACACCAACAACATCCTTCATTAGTGTGGTATATTTGCCACAATTGATGAACACACTTTGGCGCATTGCCACTAAGCATGGATTATAGTTTACATTGTAGATTATACTCTCTCCTGCACATTTTTGTAACTTATTACAAGATATACAGTGGTCTGTATCAGTCATTACAATGTCATTCAGGACAATTCCCAAGTCCTGAAAATTCCCACAAATTACACCTATTTTTCCATGTCCCTCTCTTCAGAACCTCCAGTGACCACTGCCTCCACAACGGTGATAAGAGGTCTTCCATTACCAGGATCACAGTAAGTCTACAGTAGAATAATAGTAAGTCAACTCTACTCCAACATTTGTTCCCCAGTTCTGAGGATTCTGAGATAGTAATGCCCATTCCACCTGTAACTAAAGGGGAGCTTAGATCCCATGGAGCATATAGATGGGACAATCTTGCTTGCAGTTGCAGGGTCTCTCTGTTCCTTGAGATGGTCATTGTCCATCATCATCTCTTTGATAGTTGTCCTGGGTGAGTCCAATGAACTGGAGAGTAGATGTAGCAAATCTGTTGAGATTTAGGGCCCAACTTGTACATGGACAGCCCAAAGATTTAAGTATCTTGGATATAAACTTAGCAATTCTAGTACTAACTATAGTTTCAAAGAGAAGGGGCAGAAAAGCCGTGTGTAGGGAAACCACCACTGAGCCCAACTCTGTCACACTGGGGACCATAAATTAAAAAGAAGGGCGGCCCACTGGCAGGGCACCAAACTCCTGAGCTGTCTGCCCTGCCTATAGTGTCTGGATGTCTCCAGAGCCCTCAGGAACACTTTAATTTGAGGGAATATATACTTTTCCTGCTCAGATGTGCATAAGTGTAACCTCTGAAATGACCTCCCAAATCACATTGAAGTCACTTAGCCATATAAACTCATATGTCTTTACCCTCTCTCCCTTTTGGTTGAGGTCTTTTTTGAGTTGCATTGCTAGTTAATGCTTGGTAGTAATCCCTCAGTAGCAGGGAGGTTCACCCCAGGAGTCATCTCTTAAATTGGAGGCAGGGAAGGTAATGCATTTATATGCTGAGTTTGGCTTAGAGAAAGGGCACAGTTGAGCAACAAGGAGGGTTTCAGAAGGTAATGCTTAGGTACCCTATATACTAGGCTAAGTTTCAATTTCAAAAGTAAGGTTCATAAGTATAGTCATCACTATCAAAGGCCTGTCAATGGTCTATCCTCCTTCATCAGTCACTGATCCTGAAGTTGGTGGATTCTTGCCCTCCCATTAGTGAATGTGGCAGAATGCCCCATGATGGGAATTGGATATTTTTTCAGTTATTGTATGGATCTCCACCCACTGTGACAATGCCCCATGAACACTTGAATACATTCATATGCTTTATAGTTATGCTCCAGGTGAACTTCTTCCCATGCATCCCCCACCTCTGATATGCTGCACCAACGATCCTTCCCTACCAGAGTTGTGTTCAGTGATCCAAAACTTCTTCAAAATTGAAGCCAACAAAATAGCTGAATACAGTTAATAGGAAAATGATATAACATTGATAGTTTTAAAAATGATGAATAAAATACAAAAAACAATTTTAAAGGTTTGAAATAATAAAAAATAAAATTTAAAAATAAAAGAAAATTGACATTATATCTTTCATTACTGTGAGAACTGTTGTCTTGTATGTACATGGCATTTTCTTCCATTTATTTCCCCAGTGTCTTTTTTTATTCATTTTGTCTTTAAAGAAGCTTTAGGTTACGGAAAAGAATATAGGTGAGAATATAGGTGATTCCCATATACTCAACATCTGCCTCTTTTCCCCCATTCCCTTTAATAACATTTTACATGTGGATGGTACCTTTATAAGGATTGATGTACAAATATTGAAACATTGCTACAAAACATGGTCGATTATTTACATTATGGTGTACATTTTTGACTGAACAGTTTTATAGATTTTGGTGAAGTTTGACATCATCTGTATCCCTCATTGCAAGATCAGGTATAACAATTCCATCACCCCAAAAATGTCCCATGCTTCAGCTATTCTATTTCCCCATCCCTCTTCCCTCAGGATCCACAGTAACCACCAAAATTAACTCATTGAAGGATGAGATTCATAGTTACTTGCAACAACATTGAGGACTTGACATATTGGCCTTTCCTCCCCTATTAGGCACTGCCTATGTTCTCAAGAGGATTTTGCCCCTCTATTTAAGATCATAGCAAGACTCTTCAGGATAGGAGTCCAACAATTTCCCACTTTTTTGTGAGCCTCCACTCGCTGATACAACACACTATGACAAGATGAAT
Source organism: Tolypeutes matacus (assembly GCA_026826555.1). Classification (NCBI taxonomy): domain Eukaryota; kingdom Metazoa; phylum Chordata; class Mammalia; order Cingulata; family Chlamyphoridae; genus Tolypeutes; species Tolypeutes matacus. The sequence goes on from JAKSZT010054033.1 coordinate 597,657, forward strand.
GCTACACATTCCTTAGAAACCTGCCCTATGTGTCCCCTGTCCTGCATGCCCCTGCACATCCAACAGCTTAAACCAGTAACCCTCCCCTGCATTATTTTCCAAAAGAACATTCCCAATGTTGTAGTTTCAGCCACATACCTGCAAATCCCCATGGTTCACCTGCTCCCTCCCACTGCCCTCACCCCAGTTCCATGGACAATCCAAACCACCCTCATCATGCTTCACCCCTCTCAGACCAGCACCCACCACCCAACCCAATAGCATCACTGCACCACTGTTATGCATATTTACTACACAACTACACCCTTCCAACTTATTAAAGATTTTGCCCATATGGGCAGTGACTCACAGACTTCTTCTCTTTTTCTGTCCCCTGTAACCTATCTTCCAGACTCTAGCTCCATGAGTCTGCTCAATTTGCTTAATTCATATCTGTGAGGTCACGTAATATTTGTCCTTCAGTGCCTGAGTTGCTTCACTCAATATAAGGTTTTCAAGATTCATCCATGTCATCCAGTATGTTAGCACTGCATTCATTCTTACACCTGAGTAATATTCCACTGTATGTATAACCACAATTGCTTTATTCATTCCAATTTTTGGTAATTATGAATAATGCTGCTATGAACATTGGTGTGCATTTAACTGTCTCAGTCCCTCCTTTCAATTCTTCTGAATATATATCCAGCAGTAGGATTGCTAGATCATATGACAGTTCTACAGTTAGCTTCCTGAGGAAACACCAAACTGTCCTCCACAATGGCTGCATCACCCTACATCCCCACCAGCATTAGATAAGTGTTCTCATTCCTCCACATTCACTCCAACACTTGTAGTCTTCTGTTTATTTAATTCCCATCAGTCTAATGGGTGTAAGATGATATATAATCATGGTTTTGATAGGCATTTATCTAATAGCTAGTGATGCTGAGCATCTTTTCATGTGCTTTTAAGCCATTTCTTAAGAGAAGTGTCTATTCAAATCACTTGCCCATTTTTAAAATTTGTTCGTTGCCTTTTTATTTTCGAAGTGTAGGATTTCTTTATATATGCTGGATATTAGGTCCCTATCAGGTATATGGTTACCAAATATTTTCTCCTATTGAGTAGGCTGCCTTTTCACTTTCTTGACAAACTCTTTTGAAGTGCAAACATTTTTAATTTTGAGGAGGTCACATTTATCTACTTTTTCTTTTGTTGTTAGTGGTTTGGGTGTAAAGTTCAAGAAACAATTTCCTAATAAAAGCTCTTGTAGAAGCTTCCCTATATTATCTTCCAACATCTTTATGGTCTCGGCTTTTATATTTAGAACTTTGATCCGTCTTGAGTTAATTTTTGTATAAAATTGTGTAATATATTGTTTGATTCAAAAAAAATTTACATGTATCCATTACATTTAATTGAGAAATGTATATATTTATTCATCTGTGTTTACTTTTTAGTTTTTAATTGTTTATGTTTTCAATTATTAAATGTATAAAATAAAGTAAAAAAACATATATATCAGTTGACTGTATATGTGGGAATCTATACCAGAACTCTCAAATCTATTCCATTGGTCAATATGTCTATCCCTGTGCCAATGCCATGCATTTTTGACCATTGTAGCTTTGTAGTATGTCTTAAAATCAGACAGTGTGATTCCTCTGATTTCATTTTTCTTCTTCAACATATCTCTGGCTATTCAGGGTCCCCTGCTCATCCAAATAAATTTCACAGATAGCTTTTCCAATTCAGTAAAAAATGCTGCAGTAATTTTTATGGGGATTGAATTAAATCTGCAAATCTGGTTGGGTAGGCTACACATCTTAATGATGTTTAATCTTCCTATACATGAACACAGAACATTCTTCTTTTTATTTAGGTCTTCTTTGATTACCTTTAACAGTGTTATGTACTTCCCTGCATACAAGTCATTTAAATCTTTAGTTTAATTTATTCCTAATTATTTGATTCTTTCAGTTGCTATTGTAAATGAGATTTTTTTCTTGATTTCCTCCACAGTTTGCTCACTATTGGTGTACTGAAATGCTACTGATTTTTACACATTGATCTTATAACCTGTGACTTTACTGAACTCATTTATAAGCTCTAGAAGCTTTGTTGTAGATATCTTAGGACTTACTGTGTATAGAATCATGTCATCTGGAAATAGTGAAATTTTTACTTCTTTCTTTGCAATTTGACTACCTTTTATATCTTTTTCTTGCCTAAGTGCTCAAGCAAGTACTTCCAACACAATGTCAAATAAGAACAGTGAAAGTGGTCATCCTTGCCTTGTTCCAAATCTTGGAAAGACTTTACAATTTCACCATTAAATATGACGTTACCTGTGGGTTTTTCATATATACCCTTTATCGTGTTGAGAAAGTTTCCTTCTATTCCAACCGTTTTAAGTATTTTTATCAGGAAAGGGTGCTGTATTTTGTTGAATGCTTTTTCTGCATCTATAGAGATGATAATATAATTTTTTTTCAATCATTTTAAGTGGTATATTACATTGACTGATTTTCTTTCACTGAAGCATCCTTGCATGCCAGGGATGTAAACCACCTGGTCATTGTGTATAATTCATTTCATGTGTTGTTCAATATAAATAGCAAGTATTTTGCTGAGGATATTAGCATATAAGTTCATTAGAGAAATTGGTCTATAGGTTTCCTTTCCTGTGGCACCTTTGCATGGCTTTGATATTAGTGTTATTTTGGCTTCATAGAATCAGTTAGGCAATGATCCTTCCACTTAATTTTTTTTTTTTTTGAAGATTTTAACAGGATTGGTGTTAGTTCTTTCCAGAATATTTTGTAGAATTCATCTGTGAAGCTGTCTATTCCTGGGCTCTTCTTAGATGGGAAGTTTTGGATGACTAATTCTACATTGTTATTTGTGATTGGTTTGATGAGTTCATCATTTTTTCCTTTCATAATTGTAGGATGCTTGTGTGCATCTAAGAATATATCCATTTCCTCTAAATTATCCATCTTGTTGGCATACAATTTTTCCAAGTATCCTTTTATGATACTATTTATTTCTGTGTGATTCATGGTGATATCCCCTTCTTCATTTCTTATTTTATGTTATTTTATGTATTTGCATCTTCTGTCTTTTTTACTTTGTTAGTCTAGCTAGGTGTTTGTCAATCTTCTCAAAGAACCAGCTTTTGGTTTTGTTTATTTTTTCTATTGTTTTTTTTTTTTCTATTTCATTTAGTTTTGCTCTAATCTTTATTATTTCCTTCTTTCTACTTCCTTTGGGGTTAGTTTGTGGTTGTTTATCTAATTCCTCCAAGTGTGAAGTTGGGTCTTTGATTTTAGCTCTTTCTTCTTTTTTGCTATATGCATTTATGGCTATGAATTTCCCTCCCAGTACAGCTTTTGCTGCATCCCACAGGATTTGATACGTTATGTTGTCATTTTCATTCATTTAAAGGTAGTTACTGCTTTCTTTTGAGATTTCCTCCTTGACCTGCTGTTTGTCTAAGACTGTGTTGTTTAACTTCCTTATCTTTGTGCTTAATCTGGTTCTCTGGTCCTCAATGGTTTACAGCTTCATTCCATTGTGGGGTAGAGAAAGTGTTTTGTATAATTTCCATCTTCCTGGATTCATTGAGAATTGTTCTGTACCTAGCATGTGTTCTATCCTAGAGAATGTTCTATGTGCCCTTGAGAAGAACTTATATCCTGCTGTATTTGGGTGTAATGTTCTGTATATGTCTATTAGGTCCAGATCATCTAATGTATTATTCCAGCTCTTTGTTTCTTTATTGAGTCTCTCTCAAGATGTTCTCTCTAATGGTAATAATGGTATATTAATATCCCTTACTATAATTATATAGGCATCTATTTCTCCACTTAGTTTTTCCAATGTTGGCCTCATGTGTTTTGAGGTACTCTTGTTAGTTGCATAAATGTTTATAACTGTTCTTTCTTGAAAGATTATCCCTTTATATTTTTATGTATGTTTACAATTTCTTCAGTATGTTTTCCCAGAATCTTCTTAATATCCTTAATCTCTTCTTTCCCTTCATTAAGTTGATTTATGATACTTGTTTGGACATCTCTGATTTGTAATTCCATGTTCTGCATCTCATCTTATTTTTTAGTTTGTTTGTTGGAGTGAGTCATGTTTTCCTGTTTTATAGTATGGCTTGTAATTTTCTTGGTGTCTTGGTATCTGTTTATCTTGATGGGTTAATTCAGTGGGTTAGCTTCTCTTTCTACTCTAGGATTTTATTTTGTTGTTGTTTCTGTGTGAGTGGTAAGGCTCCACTTTGACACTTTGTTCTTCATAATTTATTTCCTTGCTGTTGTCTATGTTCTCTTGAAAAATAATTAGGACCTAGGAAAAGGAAATAGATAAAAAGAGAAAAAGAATAATAGTAATAATAATAGTAAAAGTAGAAGAGGAACCATACAATACCTAGGAAAATGAACAATTAAATATGAATAAGAAGTACAGATGAATTAGAATAAAAAAGTGGAATAGAATTAATGAAATGAGAAACAGTAGAGAAAAATATATAGAATGAAATAGTAGGCCAGAATGATGAGGAAAAAAGGAAATGAAAAAAGTAAAAAAAGAAAGAAAATAGAGAAAAAAAGTAGAGAGAGAGAAATAAAAACAAGAAAATCTCAAGACCAAATTAAAGAGATGGAATGAAAGAATAACAACAAAAAGATAGAAACATGTAGGAAATAAAAGAAATAGTCTTGGTAAAAGAGTTAGGTAAAAGAAAAAAAAGGGAAACAAAGAAAGGGGAAACACAACAAAGAAACAAGACAGCAGCAACTAATTTTAAAAAAGGAGAAAAAAATAAATAAAAGAACAAACAAACAAACAAACAAAAAATACAAGGAAAAAGATCCTTCCCTCTTAGGTCCCTGTGATAGTTAGGCTAATGTGTCAACTTGGCCAGGTAATTGTGTCCAGGTGTTTGGTCCAGCAAGCACTGGGCTAATTGTAATACAAGAGCATTTATGGACTTCAATCATCAGTGAGTTTACTGTGTGGATGGCTGGTAACATCTGCACCGATCAGGGAGATTGCATCATCAATAGGTGACACTTTTGTCCAATCAGTTGAATGTCTTAAAAGGGAAGTAATTTCAACATTGAAAGAGAATTTCCCAGCTCGTCGTTGGCAGCCAACTTCTCCCAGAAACTCATAAAGGACCTTTCATCAGACTTTCATTGGAGCCCCTGGTTTGCAGCCTGCCAGCAGAACCTGGACTTGTGCATCCCTACGGTCACATGAAAGACTCTTTTAAAATCTCATATTATTGAAAGATATCTCCTGTTGATTCTGTTTCCCGAGAGAACCATGACTAATACAGTCCCTAAGTAGCTTCTCAGGCTGTCAGTGTTCATCAGTCTATCATCCTGCAGCCTGCCCTCTACAGGTTTTTAACCAGGCTTTAGTGAGTAAAATAAGGAAAATGTTTTTAAAAGGAACATTTTCTTATAAAAGAGATTCAAGAAAAACTAATACAAATGTATGTCTATATGTTTCCTGTCCTAACGTATCAGCTGGATGCCTGACAACCTGGTGGATCACTTCTCTAAGAAGAGCTAGGAATCAAACCAGGCACCTCATATATGCAAGACAGGAACTCCTCCACTTGGCTAAAATGTCTCCTTAGGTTAGTTAGCCTTTCAGAAAGCTATCTGGCCTCTTTCTCTCAGGCAGTTTAGATTCCCAGCATTTTGCCAGAGTCCTGCTGATTAGGTGCCCGACTTTCCCTGCCCCCTCTCTAATTCCAGGCAAGTTGGCATGACAGCCTACCTGAGGAGATCCCTCCTCACCTCTCCCCATTGGGTTGGGGTCCTTTCCAATATTCAAAGGGGGCTCAGCTGGCCAAACTCACAAAGAAACCACTCTCCACCCTCATGGAACCCTCTTCCTTCCAGGGAATGCCCCCTCATACTTTGTTCAGAGCAGGGACCCAGTGGCTCAACCTAGGCTATTTGCCCTGAAGGCTAGATATATGTACCACTTCCAGCCACAAGGGTGAGCAACACATGATTTTCCTTTGGCTTCTTTATTATCTTTTCTGTACATTTCTACATGACTCAGAACACCTTCACATTCTATATTTACCCAAAGCAGTTCCTTCAGATAGGTCTTGCCCCTCTCTGTGTTCCTGTGTTGTAAGACAGTCAGACTTTGCCTACCCACCTCATTGCCATTTTCCTGGAATGCTCCCTTTATCCATTTTGAATTATTTTTTTGTATAACATGTGAGATAGGCATCCTCTTTCTTTCTTTTTAGATATTGATATCCTGTTTTCCAGGAACCATTTTTTCAATAGGCTGTTCTGGCCCAGCAGAGTGAGTTTGACAGCATTGTCAAAAATCACCTGACTGCATATGTGAGGGTCTATTTCTGAACTCTCAGTTTGATTCCCTTGATCAATCTTTCTATCTTTATGCGAAAACCTTAACATGTTTTTTACCACTCTAGCTAGACAACACACTTTATTTTTTTATTTTTTAATATAATAAATTTTATTTTTTAAGGAGGTTTTAGATTGTAGAAAAGTTAAATCAAAAGTATAAGGGAGGTCCTGCCTGGGTGTCTGTGCTGTGGGCGCACGGAGTGAGAAGCTTGGGGCGAGAAGCTTGGGACATCTATCTGTGTAGATCCACTGCGTGGACTGATTGGTAGAGATTCGTGAATTTTAAACCTGCCTGTGGTGGTTAACACAGATGGCTGAGCCCCACCTTTGGGGGGGGGGGGAAAGCAGGTTTGAGCCGCGACTCCCGGCCCGGCAACTGGGTGACATGGCCCAGTGAGAGGGAGCGTTCTCTGAGAGTGGGAGGGCTCTGACAAAGGGGAGCTTTCCTTTCTGTGGATTTGGCTGCCTGGAACCCCTTGAAGCTTGGGTGAACAAAATAGCTGGGTTGAATCAACACTGGGCAGAGGGGAGGGGTAAATCTGCTGAGGGAGTTGTTTTACCTAGCTGCCCAGGGATAAGCCCCAAACCCAGCCAAGCCGGGGAGAGGGAGCACTCTCCAAGAGAGGGAGGGTTCTGACAGAAGGCAGAGAGGGGATACTTTACCATCAATTTGGCTGCCTGGACCCCTTCATAGCTTGAAGGAGCAGATGAGCTGGCTTGAAGCAGCACCAGGCTGAAGGGAGAGGTAAATCTGCTGAGGAAACCTGATTTACCCAGCAGCCCCGTGATGCTGAGGCTTGGCTCGAGAAGGGGCAGAGCCTGCATTTTTATAGTTTTACACTGACTAGCATTAGAGTTTCAGGTCCCCTGGGGAGTCCAGGAAGTGGGAAGTGCTTGATTAGTTTCCACAAGCCTAGTTAGGGTCCCCTCAGTAAAAGGGGGTGGTCTAGAAGAGGACTTATTTTGGGTAATGTGTTTCACCAAAAAAAAATGGGAGACAGTCACTTTAAAAAATAAAAAATAAATTCTTCTTTTTAATTTAGTTTAATAGCTAAAAGCTGCTTCAAAACCTGCAGACAGAATGCTGCAGAGAAATTGATTGATAAACACAAGCAGGCTAAGAGGTTTCACAAGGGCTGAAGAAGGAACACTGTACTTCCTTAGATTTTTTTGAGTGCTTGTTTGTGTGGTTGTTTGGTTTTTCTCTGTTTATTTGTTATCTCTTGCTTTTCTTTCCTCTTTCCTTCCCCCTTTCTCTTTTCTTTCATTTTTTAGAAAATTAGGTGCTGCTAGCTTGTCTCTTCTTGGCTGTGTTTCTTCTTCAGTGATTTCCCATTCTCTGTCTATACTGATTTTGTATCCCAAGCTATCTCTTTTCATTCCTTCACCTTTCTGCCTTCTGCTTTCTGTTGTGGTTCTTACATACCACGTTTTTTCATTAGCCCACAACTTAAGGGTGTCAATTTCTATTCTATCTATTATGTTTTCTTCTTTTTTTAATTAATATTAACTTTTTCCTTTCAGCCCTTTCTTTACTCTTTCTCTCCCTCTTCATCATTCTAGCCTTCTAAATCATTATATATATATATTCCTCTATTTCGTTTCCCAGTCCATTGTAGGTACTCCACTTTTTTTCCTATTACTCTACACTGCCTACATGAGTTAAATATTCACTTTATTAAGTTTTATTTGCCACTCTTATAACTTTTATCAATATTACTATTATCTTTCTTCCTTTCTCACATCTTTCAATTCCTCTGGCCCTAATCTTTTGCCTTCAAGGGAACATAAAAAGAAGCAAGAAAATAAAACAAGAAGAAAAAGTGTCAAAGAGAAAACTTAACACACACACAGAACTACTAGAGCAGAGAGAGAAGCTAATCAACTGAATAAACCCATCAAAATAAAATGATGACTAGAGGGCAGCAAAAAATTACAAACCTAACTGAGAAACAGGAAAACATGGACCAGTCCAATGAACAAACTAAAAACCAGGAAGTGATGCAGAACATCGAACAACTAATCAAATCGTTCCAAACAAATATCATGGACCTACTTAAAGAAGTGAAGGAAGAGATTAAGGATATAAAGAAGACACTGGGAAAACATACTGAAGAAATTGTAAACATACACAAAAAGATAACAGATCAATGGCACAATCCAAGAAATCAAAAAGACGAGTGATTCATATAACAGCATATTTGAACAGGCAGAAGAAAGAATTAGTGATGTGGAAGACAATACATCTGAATTCAAACAGAAAGTAGAAGAGATAGACAAAAAGATAGAAAAAATCCAGCAGGGACTCAGGGACTTAACCAACAACACAAAACGCACAAACATACACATTTTGGGCATCCCAGAAGGAGAAGAGAAGGGAAATGGAACTGAAGGAGTGTTGAAGGAAATAAGGCTGAAAACTTCCCAGCCCTATTGAGAGAGATGGATATGCAGATCCAGGAAGCGCAGTGCACCCCAAACAGTATAAATCCCAACAGGCCAACTCCAAGACATATACTTCTCAAAATGTCCAGTGCTCAAAACAAAGAGAAAATACTCAAGGCAGCAAGAGAAAAGAGAACCATCACATACAAGGGAGGCACAATATGATTAAGTGCTGATTTCTCAGCTGAAACCATGAAGGCAAGAAGTCAGTGGTATGACATAGTCAAAGAACTAAAATAAAAAATCTTCCAGCCACGAATTCTCTATCCAGCAAAATTGGCATTCAAAAATAATCGAGAGTTCAAAATAGTCACAGATAAACAGAAATTAAGAGAGCATGTCAATAAGAAACCTGCACTTCAAGAAATACTAAAGGAAGTTCTACAAGTTGAAAGGAAAAAACAAGGGAGAGAGAGTAGGAGTAGAGTTTAAAAACAAATAAAAAGACAGAACAGAAACAAAACAATATATGACATACATTAACCCAAAGAAAAAATGGCTGAAGTAAGAAATTCTTAGCGAGTATTATAACTGGATGTTAATGGATTAAATTCACCAATCAAGAGACACAGATTGGCAGAATGGATAAGGAAATATAATCCATCTCTATGCTTTCTACAAGAAACCCACCTCTGAACCAGGGATTCAAGGAAGCTGAAAGTGAATGGCTGGAAAACAATTTTACAAGGTAACAATAGCCAAAAAGGGCAGAGATAGCTATTCTAATATCAGAAAAAATAGACTTTAAATGCAAAACTATTGTAAGAGACAAAGATGGACACTATAAATTAGTAAAATGTGTAATCTCTCAAGAAGAGAGAACAATCATAAACATTTATGCACCTAATCGGGGTGCCTCAAAATACATGATGCAAACTCTGGAAAAACTACGTGGAGAAATAATTGCTCTACAATTATAGCGGGGGACTTTAATACACCAATATCATCATTAGACAGAACATCTAGTCTGAGAATCAATAAAGAAAAAAAGGCTTTCAACAATACATTAGAGGACCTGGACTTAATAGACATATACAGAACACTACACCCAAATACAGCAGGATTTACATTCTTCTCAAGTGCACATGGATCATATTCCAAGATAGACCACATGCTAGGCCACAGCACAACTCTCAATGAATTCAGAAAGATTGAGATTATACAAAGTAATTTCTCTGAACACATTTGAATGAAATTGGAAATCGCTAAGGGCCAGAGACACAGGTTAGGTACAAGGATATGGAAGTTAAACAACACACTGTTAGACAAACAGTGGGTCAAGGAGGAACTCAAAAGAAATCAGTAACTACCTTTAAACTAATGAAAACGACAACACAACATATCAAAACCTATGGGATGCAACAAAAGCAGTCCTGAAATGGAAGTGCATAGCCAGAAATACATATATTAAAAAACAAGAAAGAGATAAAATTGAAGACCTAACTGCACACTTGGAGGAATTGGAAAAACAAAAACAAGCTAAACTTAAAGGAAGTAGAAAGAAAGAAATAACAAAGATTGGAGCAGAACTAAATGAAATAGAGAATAAGAAAGAACTAGAAACAATAAACAAAACCAAAAGCTGGTTCTTCGAGAATATCAATAAAACTGACAAACCCTTAACAAGACTAACAACAAAAAAGAGAGAACAGATGCAAATACACAAAATAAGGAATGAGTAAGGGGATATCACTACTGATCCCACAGAAATAAAGACTATCATAAGATGATATTTTGAAAAATTATATGCCAACAAGAATGATAACTTAGAGGAAATGGACAAGTTTCTAGAAACTCACAAACAGCCTACATTGATGAAAGAAGAAATTGATGAACGCAACAGTCCAATTACAAGTAAAGAGAGAGACTCAGTAATCAAAAACCTCCCAACTAAGAAGAGCCCAGGACCAGATGTCTTCACAGCTAAATTCTACCAAGCATTCTGGAAAGAGCTAACACCAATTCTGCTTAAGCTCTTCCAAAAAATAGAAGTAGAAGAATATTGCCTAACTCATTCTATGATGCCAACATTACCTAATACCAAAACCAAACAAAGAAACCACAAGAAAGGAAAATTACACACCAATTTCTCTAATGAACCTAGATGCTAAAATCCTCAATAAAATATTTGCTAATCGCATTCAACAACATAGCAAAAGGATTATACACCATGACCAAGTTGGTTTCATTCCGGGTATGCAAGGATGTTTCAATATAAGAAAATCACTCAATGTAATACACCACATAAACAGATTGAAAGAAAAAAATCACATGATAATCTCTATAGATTCAGAGAAAGCATTCGACAAAATACAGCACTCTTTCCTGATGAAAACATGGCAAAAGATAGGAATAGAAGGAAACGTTCTGAATATGATAAAGGGTGTTTATGAAAAACCCAAAGCTAACATCATTTTCAAAGGTGAAATCCTAAAAGCCTTACCTCTGAGATCGGGAACAAGACAAGGATGCCCACTCTCACCACTCCTATTTAACATTGTCTTAGAAGTAATTGCTCGAGCACTGAGGCAAGAAAAGGATATAAAAGGCATCCAGATTGGAAAAGAAGAAGTAAAAATTTCATTATTTCCAGATGACATGATCCTATACATAGAAAGCCCTGATAAATCTACAACAAAGCTTCTAGGACTTATAAAGGAGTTCAGTAATGTTGCAGGCTATAAGATCAATGCTCAAAAATCAGCAGCATTTCTGTACACCAATAATGAGCAATCTGAGGAGGAAATCAATAAGAAAATACCATTTACAATAGTAACTAAAAGAATCAAATATCAAGGAATAAACTTAATCAGAGATGTCAAGGACTTATATACAGAAAACTACGTAACACTGTTAAAGGAAATCAAAGAAGACTTAAATAAATGGAAAAATATTCCCTGTTCATGGATAGGAAGACTAAACATCATTAAGATGTCTATCCTACCCAAACTAATCAACAGATTTAATGCAATCTCAATAAAAATCAACACTGTATTTTTAAAAGAACTGGAAAAACTAACAACAAAATATATTTGGAGAGGTAAGAGGCACTGAATTGCTAAAGACACACTGAAAAATAAAAATGAATTTGGTGGTATCACATTACCTGACTTTAAATCATACTACAAAGCTACAGTGATCAAAACTGTGTGGTATTGGCACAAGGATAGACCTACTGACCAATGGAACAGAATTGAGACTTCTGATATAGATCCTCGCATATACAGTTATCTGATATTTGACAAGGCCACGAAGCCCACTCAGTTGGGAGAGAATGGCCTCTTTAAAAAGTGGGGCTTGGAGAACTCGATATCCATACCCAAAAGAATGAGAGAAGAATACCATCTCACACCTTATACAAAAATCAACTCAAAATGGATCAAAGATCTAAATATAAGAGCCAAAACCATAAAAATCTTGGAAGATAATGTAGGGAAGCATCTACAGGACCTTGTAATAGGAAATGGTTTCATGAATTTCACAGCCAAAGCACGAGCAGCAAGAGAAAAAATAGATAAATGGGATCTCCTCAAAATTAACAACTTTTGCACCTCCAAGGACATTATTAAGAAAATAAAAAGGCAGCCTACTTATTGGGAGAAAATATTTGGCAACCATATATCTGATAGGAGCCTAATATCTTGCATATATAAAGAAATCCACATCGAAAATTAAAAGACAAACAACCCATTTAAAAAATGGGCAAGTGACCTGAAAAGACACTTCTCCAAGGAAAAAAATACAAATGGCTAAAAACCACATGAAAAAATGCTCAACATCGCTAGCTATTAGGGAAATGCAAATCAAAACCACAATGAGATACCATCTTACACCCATCAGAATGGCAGCTATTAAAAAACAGCAGAATATAAGTGTTGGAGAGGATGTGGAGGAATAGGAACCCTCATCCACTGCTGGTGGGATTTTGGAATGGTCCAGCCACTGTGGAGGACAGTTTCATGATTCTTCAGAAAACTACCAATAGATCTTCTGTATGATCCAGCGATTCCACTACTGGGTATATACCAAGAAGAATTGAAAGCAAAGACACGGACAGATATATGCATGCCAATGTTCATAGTGGCATTGTTCACAATTGCCAAAAGCTGGAATCAGCCCCGGTGTTCATCAACAGATGAATGGATAAGCAAAATGAGGTACATACATACATTGGGATATTACTCAGCTGTTAGAAGGAATAAAGTGCTAACACAAAAGAATAACTTGGATGAATCTTGAAGACCTTAGGTTCAGTGAAGCAAGCCATGCATTGAAGGATGAACAGTATATGACCTCACTGATTTGAATTGAGGAAAGTGAGCAGTCTCTGAGAACCACTGTCTGAAAGATAGGTTAATAAGGGAGAAAGAGAGAACAGTAGGTTGTGAGCCATCACCAATATGGACATAATCTATGGTAAAGTGATAGAGTATAGTTGCATATTGAAGGATAGGACAGGTGGGTAGTGATATTACTGAGTTTGGTGGTACAGGCTTAACAGGTGGGTAGATTAGGAAGGGCAGGTTAGAATACCCAGGGCATGTAACTATGAATCTTGTCATCCCATTAGTCAAGACAGGGGAGTGTCATATGCCCCAGGGGGATGGGAAGAAGAAACAGAAAAGATCAAACAGGGTATTTAGTGGTCATGGGAAACGTTTTTTCATTGCCTTACAGTAATGGACACAGGACATGATAAATATCATCAATAATTATTAAAATGTAACATCTAAATTGTAAACTATACTGTAAACCATTGACAATATTTAGTAGCTATGTTTCACTATCTGTATAACAGTTATAACAATGCTACCATCCACACACACACACACAAAAAGGATTTAATATGGGGTTGGGAAGGGGAGGGAGGTTGGGTACATGGGAATCTTTAGTATTCCATGTACGACTTTGCTGTGACCTAAATCTTCTTTGAATACTAAATGAAAATTTGGGAGACACTGGGGAATGAGAGGGGTAAGGTGTCGTGTCACGGTACACACTAGACATCCAAAAATGCAGTGATAAAATGAGAAAAAATAAAAATAAAAAATAATTAAAAGTTTCTTCCCATTTTCTTTTTTTGAATGTCCCAATCTGTTAATAATATTTTATTTTTAGTTCTTTTTTTCTGAGTTTTCTTGTATTTTATCTCTTGCATTTAAGCTTATCATTATTATTTCAATTTCCTATTAATCCTATTTGGTTATTATATGGGCTTCATTTCCAAGGAAAGTTTAGATCACAGAAGGGTTACAATGGGGGCTGCAGAGGATCATTGGTGGGGGGTATCTGGGATGGGAGATTTAGCAGTAAGTTCATCTGAATATACATGAAAGATATATAAAATTGTTCAAATGATCAAGGGATGGGGCATGGTCATGGTGGGTAGAAAATCACTCAATAAATGAGGGAATCTCAATTCCCAGCCTGGAGAGCTTTGCCACATTCTCCAAGGGAACATCAACAGTCCCCTGAGTGCAGAGGCAGTGTCTGGCAAAAGAGGATGGCCCACTGTTGGGTTCTTGTTATTGATGACTAGCCTTATGATTCTTTGCTCTTATAATTGAAACTTGGCCTACTCTTATGGAGTGCCTAAGGGTTGCTGCCTGAGAGCCTCCTTGTTGCTCAAATGTGGCCACTCTCTAAGCCAAACTCAGCATATGAATGCATTACCTTCCCCCCAACGTGGGACATGATTCCCAGTGATGAGCCTCCCTGGCAACGAAGGATTAATACCAAGTACCAACTGGAAATACAACTGGAAAAAAATCTTGAATAAAAGGGGGAAAAGGTAAAGGGAAATGAGTTCATGTGCCTAAGAGACTTAAAAGAGAGTTGGGAGGTCATCCCAGAGGTAACGCTTATGCACACCTCAGTAGGATCTCATAGAACACCAAAGTAGATATCACCCCACACAGATGGGCTTCTGATGGCTCTGGAGACACCCAGGTCCTATATAAGGGGGGATAGCCCCAGAGATTGACGCCTTATCAGTGGACTGTTCTTTGGAATCTGTGCTCCTCAGTGACAGAGTTGGACTCAAATATATCCTCCCTGCACATGGTCCATCAGTCCCTTCTATTCAAACCTGTTTGTGATGCTGGAGTTTGTAGGTATACTTTCAGAGACTGGAGCCTCTGGTCTGCCTACGTGCCAGTTGTGCCTGGAATCTTGGTGGAGCTGCAACTCCTACTCTACAGCTCAATGGACTCACCCAAGTCATCTGGTGAGGAGACGATGATGGACAACGGCCATCCCAGGGAATGGAGAGAGCCTGCAGCTGAAGACAGGATAATCCCATCCACCATATCCATGGGATATAAGCCCCCTCTCACTTGGAGGCAGAGTGGACATCACCATTCCAGTCCCTCCAGGAGTGGGGAAAGAGCTATGGACTAGAGTGGACTTAATGGTATTCTGTTGTAGACATATTGTGAGTCAAGCAATGGAAGAAATTATAGCAGTGAGGTGGAGCCAGTGGTCACTAGACGCTTTTGGGGCAAGGAGGGGAAGGGCAGTTGTAATACAGGGGCTTTTTCAGGACTTCGGGGTTGTCCTGAGTGATGTTGTGGCAACGGATATAGGCCATTTTACATCAGCATATGCCATGCAGTACTGTATGGGAGAGAGTGTGGTCTACGATGTGAACTGTGGTCTATGCTTAGTGACAAAGCCCCAGGATGTGTATATCCATTGCAGGTGATGTGCCACACTAATGAAAGATGTTTATGTGAGATGTTATGGGATGTATGGGAGGTGGAGATCATGGGAATCCGTGTAATTTTTGTGTAACATTTATGTAATCTAAGCATCTTTTAAAATATATATTTAAAAAAAAGTATATGTGATTCCCATATACCCTACCTATTTTCCCTCCCACTTCTTCCCTTATTAATAACATTTTAGTATAGTGTGGTACATTTTTTACAATTGAATGAATATTGAATCATTGCTACTAACCAATGTCCATAGTTTACATTATTTATACTTAATTCAAATGCCCTAAAAACACCCTATGTTTCACCTAGTTTTTCACTCCCCCTTACCTCAGAATCTATGGTAATCACTATCTTTATATCAATGTTACATATTCTTCCATTACTAAAATATTGACAAGTTTACTTTGTCCATCATTGCATTGAGGATTTTTGAATGGTGATACCTGCTCTGCCTCAGATTGAGAGGGTGTTTAGATTTTATGTGGCAGATGGAAGGAAAAGTTTTGCTTGCAGTTGTAGATACTCTCTCTTTTATGTGATGGGGTTGTTCATTGTCATTGTTTTGTTAGTTGTCTGGGTAAGAATGATGAACTTGAGAGTAAGTGTTAGTCTTAATTCTTATGTTATTCAGAGCTAAACCATTATATGAAAAGACCAAAGATGTAAGTCTCTGAGGCATATATTTAATGGCCTAGTGTTAATAAGAAGTTTAAATAAAAGGGATAGAAGAATCAAGTGTAAGGAAATTATAAATGAGTTTAACTCTCTTAAATTGTGTAAATAGGTTGCCATATGTTTCAAGCCAAGTCACATTGACAAGGTGCTGATTTCAAGAGGTTGTTTGCCTTGCCTATAGTGTCTACATGGCTCTAGAGCCATGAAGAGCATCCCTGCTTGTGACAGTTAGTGAGATCTGCCTAAGACCTGCTTAAGTGTAACTTCAGCCATGAACTCACCTCATTTTGAAATTTCTTTGACATAAAATACCTTTTGTATTTAATTTTTCTCCTTTTGGTCAAAGTCTTTTTAAACATGCACCTCTGGTTGAAACCAAGTTTCAAAGAAGAGTCTTAACACAAAGCAAAAGGAAATAAGACCTTAGAATAGACTAGAAA
>JAKSZT010054033.1:614730-662624 GCA_026826555.1 Tolypeutes matacus
TTGGAGATGTTATGTTGAGTGAACATAACATCACTAAAGGACAAACATTGCATGGCCTCACTGACTTGATGTAAGCATATTTTTCAGACACATATAGATAAATTGTTTTTGAAGATAAGTTAACAGGAGAAATTGGTGAGCTGATGCTTAATCTGGGAAGTAACAATGATAAGATGGAATGAGGAGGATTAGCCAAGGATGAAGTTGAAGATGGTGCAAGGAATGTGTATGTGATTGATGGTGCATGTTGGAATGTGAAGGTAAGCAGTGTTGGGGGTGGATTGGACCATCCATTGAACTGCAGTGAGGGCTGGAGGAAGGAACAGGTGAAATTTGTGGAGGCCAAGGTCTGTGGTTGAAAGTACAATTGTAGGAATGTTCTTTTGCAAATATGGCAAGGGAGGGTCACTGGTGCAGGGTGTCAATGGCGCAGGGATCTGTGGGAAAGGGTGCACCTGGGGCATGATTCTATTGAATATGAACATGTTTATGATGTCTTAGGATGTATTCTCAGTTGGTGAAGACCCATACAATGAAGAAGAAAATATTAAACTCCCATCCTTGGGAGTCCTGCTATGTTCTCAGAGGGGCAAGAATCTTTTGAACCCATAATCAGTGCCTAATAAAACAGAGCAATATGTCAAACCTTCAATATTAATGCTTGTAATGATGAACCTTATTCTTGAAAACCTGTAACTTAATGGTTAAAATAGCTTCTGAGGGGAGGGTGAGGGAGGAAGTGGTGGAACACAGGATGTTTTTAGGGCTTTGGAATTGTTCTGCATGATTTTTCAGTGCCAGATACAGGCCATTATATAGCCTGTCAAAAGCTATACAATTGTAAGTTGCAAAGTATAAAGCATAATATAAACTATTGACCATGGTTGGTAGCAA
Source organism: Tolypeutes matacus (assembly GCA_026826555.1). Lineage (NCBI taxonomy): Eukaryota > Metazoa > Chordata > Mammalia > Cingulata > Chlamyphoridae > Tolypeutes > Tolypeutes matacus. Next base: position 615,625 of record JAKSZT010054033.1, read on the forward strand.
TGCTTCAATATATGTTCATCAATTTTAACAAATATACCATACTCATGTAAAAGATGTTATTAATAGTGGAAAATGTGAGAGGGGGAGGGTGTTGGGTATATGGGAATCCCCTATATGTTCATGTGACTTTTCTGTAACTTAAAGTTTCTTTGAAGGTAAAGTGAAACAAATAATACACCAGGAACATATAGAAGATATTGCCAATATATATAAAAGATAACAGACCTTACAGTGATGAATTGGACATTGCAAGAAATTATTTGCTTTTGTTTCTTGGGAAGTTTTAGATTACAGTAAAGTTACAACTAATACAGGGGAGGATCACTGGTGCAGGGTGTCAGTGATGGCAGAGTATATGGGGAAGGGTACAAATGGGATATGACTGTGGAATATGAATGTGTTCATGTGGTCATGGGTATGTTTTCTCAATGAGTGATGACTGACACAATATAAAACAATTAAACAATGAATAAATTCCCATCCTGGGGAGTCCTGCTACATTCTCTAATAGGGTGGCAAGAATCTCTAGAGTACATAGGCCGTGCCTAGTGAAAGAGGACAGAACAATACACAGGTCCTTGATATTAATACTTGTACTTATGAACCTTATTCTTGTAAACTTGAAACTTGGTCTAATAAATATCTATTGCCCAAGAGTTAACTCCTGAACATCCTTGTTACCCAAAGGTGGCAGCTTTCTAAGTCAAACTAAGCATATAAGCTCACTGCCTTCAACCCCGTGGGACATGATTTCAAGGGACAGGCCTCCTTTGGACTGAAGCATTGTTACCAAGCACCAACTACTGATGCATTTGGAGAAAGATATTGACTGAAAGGGGGATGGAAATTGAATACGAAAGAGTTTTTATGGCGAAGAGATTCCAAAGTGCACTGGGAGGTCACTCCAGAGGTTACGCTTATGCAGATCTCAGGCAGATTTCACTAGCTGCCACAGTAAACAAAGCCTCAAGCAGGGGTACTCCTGAGGGCTCTAGGGACATCAGAACACCTATAGCCAGTGCACACAACCACAGAAATTGGGGTCCCATTAGTGGACCTTAACTTGGAATATATGACAATCTATTTCCCCAAAGTAACAGAGTTAGACTTATTTATTATTTCCCTACACATGGTTCTTCTGCCCCTTTTATTTGAACCTATAATTATTACTATAACCATTCAATATATTTCCCAGTTTCTTAAATCTTCCTGCTGTTCATATGGCAGTTGAGGCCTTAATCTTAGCAGAATTACAGCCAACACCTACTCTCTAGTTCATTAGACTTGTCCAGGAAAACTAACAAAAGGATAATGATGGACAATGACCAACCCAAAAAACAGAGTATCTACAACTGCAAGCAAGACAGTTCCAATCACCTGCCCCATGGGTTCTAAGCTCCCTTTCAATCCAAAGCAGAATGGGCATCATCATCCCCAAATCCTCAAGACTGATGAATGACCAGACATAAGGGGGGAATGCAACTGCAGACCAATGTAAATTTATTATTATCCTAGTAATAAGAACTTGTAACATTGATATAAAGATAGTGGTCACCAGATGCTCTGAGGCAAGGGGTTGGGAAGAATAGGTAGAACTTGGGACATTTTGGGGACATCAGAATTGTTCTGACTGATATTACAATGACAAATAGAGGCCATTATACATTTTGCCTAAAGGTTTATAGTTGTCTGGTGCAAAGTGTGTACCATAATATAAATTATAGACTATGATTAGTAGCAATGCTTCAATATGTGATCATCATTTGTAAAAACTGTACCACACTAATGAAAGATGTTATTAATAGAGGAAAATGTGAGAGAGGGTAGGCTACATGGGACCATCCATATTTTTTATGTAACTTTTCTGTAATCTAATTCTGTAAATATAAAGTTAAAAAAGGAAAATCTTAATGTAAAATGATAAATTCAAAGTTCTTGAACCTGTGGGTTTTTCATATATGCAATTTACCATGTTGAGAAAGTTTCCTTCTCTTCTATCTTTAGGGATATTTTTTAACAAGAAATAATAGTGAATTATGTCATATATCTTCACTGAATCAATCAAGAGGATCATATGATTTTTCTTCAAGTTATTTATGTCATGTATTACACTAATTGATTTACTTCTGTTGAAAAACACCTGCATACCTCAGGAAAAACCTATTTGATCATGGTGTATTATTCTCTAAATGTGGTTTTGGATTCACTTAGCAAATATGTCATTGAGGATTTTTCCATCTGTATTAATTAGAGAAGTTGGTCTGTAATTTTCTTTTTAAGTATATCTTTATCTGATTTTGAATTAGGGTGATGGCTTAATTGAATGAGTTTGGTAGCATTCCCTCCTTTCAATTTTTTGGAAGAGCTTGAGCAAGATTGGTATTAGATCATTTTTGAATGATTGGTAAAATTCACCTCTGATGCCATCTGGTCCTAGGCCTTTCATTTCTGGGAAATTTTTGATGGTTGTTTCAGTCTCTTGTGGTTGATTTGTTGAGGTCTTCTATTTCTTCTAGAGCCAGTGTAGGTTTTTCATGTGTTTCTAGGAATTTGTCCATCTCCTCTACATTGTCTAGTTTGTTGACCTTACTTGTTCATAGTATCCTTTTATAATTACTCTTATTTCTGTGGAAGGGTGATGTCCCCCTTGTCATTTCTGATTTTATTTATTTGCATCCTCTCTCTTTTTTTCTTTGTCAGTTTAGCTAAGGGTTTGTTGATTTTGTTGATGTACTTGAAGAGCCAACTTTAAGTTTTGTTGATTCTCTCTTTTTATTTTTTTGCTCTCAATTTCATGTATTTCTGCTCTGATATTTATTATTTCTTTTCTTTGGCTTGGTTTGGGAATAGTAGATGTTCTTTTTCTAGTTCCTCCCAGTGTGTAGTTAGGTCTTCGATTTATCTCATTCTTCAATTTTTATCTAAGCATTGAGGCCTATAAATTTCCATCTCAGCAGTGCATTTGCTTTGTCCCATAGGTTTTGATATGTTGTGTTCTTTTTTCATTCATCTTGAGATAGTTTCAGATTTCTCCTGGAATTTCTTCTTTGACCCACTGATTATTTAAGAGTGTGTTGTTTAATTTTCATATATTTGGGAATTTTCCTTTTTATGCTTATTATTTTTTTCCATATTAATTGCAGTATGATAAAAAAAAAGTGCTTTGAACTGACTTCTTCCTACTAAATTGTTAGAAAATCATAAGCTTTGTTACAAGTTCATTTTTTCCACATGGTCAGTTATCCCAATAACTGTGTATTAATTATCAATTTTTCCAAATCATTTGCAATGTTGCCTTTACCTTTATATAAGTATATTTGTAAATATAATAAAATGGTATTTTCTTATCTGTGGATCACTTTGGCCATTCCAGAAACAAGAACAAACATATTATATTGAAATACATGACATTTTCCTTTTGCTCCTGGTCAGAAAAGTCAAATATTACCAATATTTTGTTGTTTAAACTAATACATTGCTTTATGATATCTAAGAAGAAAAGCTTACATTATTATATATATATATTTTTTAATTAAAAACAATGTTTTTAAATTTATTGAGAACTGTCTTATGAATCATATATGATCTATCATGGAGAAGGATCCATGAGAACTTTAGAAGAATGTATTTCCTGCTGTTTTGGGGGGTAATACTCTATAAATATCTATTAGTTATAGCTCATTTTTCATGTTATTTAAGCTGTCTCTTTCCTTATTTATCCTCTGTCCACCTTTTCTATACAATGCTGAGAGTGGTGTATTGAAGTCTACAACTATTATTGTAGATATGTCTATATCTCCCTTCAGTTTTGCCAATTTCTGCCTCATGTATCTTGGAGTACCAAGGTTACATATATAAATACTTATTATAATTGTTTCTTCTTGTTGAGTTGCCCCCTTTATTAATATTTAATGACCTTCTTAATATTGTATAACATTTATACATTTAAAATATTTTATTTTATTTTGTCTATTTTAAACTAAATATGAGGTGCAAAGTCTTGGAGCTAAACTCTAGAGTATAGGATGCTAGGAGATAGAATGTGGGTTGAGATTGTGACCTCATGCTTAATATATGCATAATTTTTAATAAGGTATAAAAGTGGAAATTAGTAGAATTGATGGTAATACATTATATTGAGGATAACTAACACTGCTTGTGATTGTGACTGAAAGGGATATTTTATGGGTGTAAATGCCAATTGAAAGGAAGGTAGAAGAAAATCTAGGGGCTGTAGAGCTTAGTGATTTTTGTGGTGGATGATATGTTATTAATTGTATAAATATAAAATGTATTTCTTTTACAAATTGTTAAGAATATGGTGATATGTGGAAAATTACAACTAATGTAATTTATGGGCAGTAGTTAATGGTAATATTGTAATATTTTTACAGTAATGTCAAAGAATAAATTATATCAATTTTAAGAGTCAATAGGGAAATAAAAGAGGGATGGGATTTTTCCTTTTGGAGTAAGGAAAACATTCTAAAATTTACTGAGGAGATGACAGCACAACTCTGTGATGAAAATGAAAGCCACTTAGTATACACTCTGAGTGGATTGTACAAGACATAGGATCATATAACACAGTGAATACTGTGGTGGAAACTAAACTTTGGTTTACATAGCAAATAGGAGACTGTTCTGGCATGAGCTATAACTATAAGAAATATACAATACTGATACAGGGTTTTAATAATGGGGTGTTTTTTTGGGAAAAAAATACACCAAAAGTAAGATATGGGCTATTGGTAGTAGTAATATTTTGATGATCTTTCCTAGTTTGTCCCATATGTTTCAGAACAATGCAAGGTATTGGTGGTGGGGTGATGTATGGGATCCCAGTATGATACTATGTATATTTCTTTTTTAAGTTCACAACATTTACTATACATATATTGTTTATGTATGTTCATGTAGGAATGATATACATTAATAACTTTTTTAAAATGAAAAAAAAATTCTTAAAAGAGTTTTAGTGGTAGTGAAGTCTCTCAGCTTTAATGTAAATGAAAATGTCTTAAGTTCTCATATTTTGAAGGATAGTTTTACACAATATATAATTTTTGGTTGAATTTATCTTATTTTTGGTACTTTAAATATATGATTCCACTGCCTTCCATTCTCTATGGCTCCCAATTAGAACTTAATTTTTTTTTGTTTTCCTAAAAGTGACATGTATAAATTCTTGTGCTGCCATTTTGTGTGAAATCATCACTCATTGTGATTTTTACTGTGCTCAATATTTTGGAACATTAATGCTTTAGTCAACAGTATTTCTTTTTGTGGAGTCTGAATTGCTTAATAAAGACATTCAACTTGGAATCTTCCTACAGTCCAAAGACTTTCATTGTAGTTGTGGATTTCCCTTTTTACATACATAAGTCTGTTTTTTTTTTTTTTCATTTTACATATATATTTTAATCATCCTTTATGTGTACATGAATCTCAAAGTAAGACACAGCATTATTTTCCATCTCATGAATCAATTTTCTTATTCAATAAACAATAATGTAAGATTTCTCTTTAAAGTATTTTGTTTTCTGTATGTGATATACCCTGAATTCCTCCATTCTGGCATTCTTTCTAAATTGGTATTTTCATATTAATCAAATTTTGGTTCCCTTTCATTTCCTTTCAGGCATATATTTTAAATATTTTCTTAGTAACTATAATGAAAATTTGAAAACATCCTTAGCTTTAACAATCTATCATGAATTGATATAAACATCGATTCTATAGAATAAAAATACTCAGCACTTCTAGAACTCCCTTTAGTGTTTCTACTGGGGCATAACTCCTAAAAATGAATTCCTTAGCTTTTTTAAAATCTGGAATTGTCTTTATTAATCATTATTGAAAGATTATTTTTCCCAGTATAGAATTCTTGGCTGTCAATTTTTGTTTGTTTATTTTCATCATATTTTCATTATGTTATTCTGCTCCCTTCTGGACCCCATTGTTTCTGATGAGATATAAGCAATTATTCTTTTTGAGGATCACCTGCAGGTGATAAACAGCTAGGGTAATCACTCCCCAGACATTGCTGAGCTTCAAAATGTGTTGATTCATGTCTTTCTCTAATTGGGGAAGTAGTAACAATTATTTATCCCAATTTTCTTTATGACGCTTTTTTCTCTTATTTCCTTATGGAAATACCATTTTGAAAATGTTGGCCCATTTGATGCTTTTCCCACAGTTCCTTTATGGTCTTTTCAAGTTTCTTCATTCTTTTTTATTTCTCAACGTCACAGTGGATAATTTCAAATGTCCCATCTTTAAGTTCACCGATTCATTCTTCTGTCAGCTCAAACCAGCTGTTGAAACTCTTTAGTGAAATTTTCATTTAAGTACTGTGCTTTTCTGACAAGAAATTATAATTTTTCTCCTTTATATAATATTTAATTTTTAATGATATTCTCATTCAGTCCATGAATTATTTTCCTGGATTATTTTGTTCTTTGTCAGTGATTTCCTTCAACTCCATGAGCATAAAGAGGACAGATGATAGAAAGTATTTTTCAAGTAATCCCAATATCTATGTTCCCTGAGGAACAGTTTCTGTCAAATTATGCTTTTCCTTTTAATGGGACACCTGTTCATGTTTTTCTTTGTTGGTTTAATAATTTGGTAATTAAAAATTGTATATTTTAATTTTTATAACCTGTTTGCTCTGGAAAATATATTTTTCTCCTTCCTCAAGTTTTGCCCTTCTTCATAACTGATATTTTCAGTCATTGTTTAATGACTTTTCCAAACTCTGCTTTGAAGATGATATTTAATAGCATGTGAGGTCCCTGAAGTCTCTGTCCTTTAAGTTGTTATCAGTTAGTGTTTTGACAAATTTCACTGAAATTCATGAGTTAAAAAAGCAGAAAAGGATATGAAAGGAAATAAAAGGATAAGGGAAAACACAACCAACTAACCAAAAACATCCAACAAACAAAAACAACTCTCTCACACTTCACCAGAAGACTCTGTGCTGGAACATGATTTCAACACTTAACCATGGCATTTACAAATCTAGTTTATTTTGTACTTCCTTCTTGTACTGACCCTAGAAATCAGGCCTTGAATGCATAGGGCATTTTCAGGCCTTTTCTAAGCATGTAAACTGTCTTGCAATGCATGTAGTTTTGTAAACATCTCAGTATAAATGTAGAATATTTGATGCCCTAAATTTGAAAAGAAACTCCCTTATTAGCTTTCTGTCCTGGAATTTATGATATATATTAATAAGTATCAATGATAATATTTTCCCACAAGTTGCTGCAACATTTTTAAAATCTTACAATGATCATAAACACCATTTCCTCTATTTTTGCCCTGGCTTTGTTCTGAGCTAGAAGAAATATGGTGTCTCAGTTTTTTTATACTTACCTTCTCAATATTCCACTAATGTTTTGCAAATTGAAAATGGATGACTTCATTCATTATAGGTGAGAAATACAATTTATTTATGTGGCCCATGTTATGTTATGCATTTCTGATATTAAAGTATGATACAAGATTCCATTTTACAGGAAATCCTAATGCACAGGCTCAGAAAGCTACATATAATGACCAGAAATTGACATAGCAGACACTGAAATAATTCTCTTTCTGACATGATGTTTCTTCCTTTTATTGCCATGCAAACTGGCTTTGACATACACTCATTTTCCTCTGTCATGGTGAACAGCAACATTCAAGATGGTAGCTATCCAAATTCCTGCATTCCTAGGATATTACCATTACCTAACAGTTGCACCATAGGAATATATATGGAGAAAAAAAATGAACTGCTTTACCCAAAGGCACAGTGTTTGTGGGTAGTAAGATGGGTCATTTGATGGGTGCATTCCCTTATAACACTGTTGTCAGTATTATATGAGTTGTTAAAGAAAGTACTAGGGACACAGAATCCTGGACAAAGTAAGAAATACATGAATTTTAGCCATTGAAAGTTTTGCTATTATTTATGTCTTCAGTTCTTTTTTATTAATAATATACATGAATGCAGAGTCTGTGGGATCAGCTATTGGGAGCTTATATGCAATTAGAAGCAGAAGTAGCTACATAATTTGGGTATTCAAAGGAAAAATGAAAAGAAGCCCACTCTTTGAAATATAGGGAATATGTGACATTTATGGAACTAATTTATGAAATTTTTTTATTTTCTTCTGAATTCTCTTTCTGATGTTGTCATGGAATTTTTAATTTGCTTTTTAATACTGTTCTAAAAAAGAAAACAATTATAAATTATTAGCTTATATTTTACTGTTTATCTCCATATTCTGGACCATCACTTATAAATGCAAACATTAATTATTTAATTTATACACATATTCTACTAATTTATGACTCACTTTTCACAGATAATGCAGCATGAATATACATACTGTTTTTGCCAGAGGCTGGTAATTGTGCACACAACTAACTCATTTTGTATTTTAAATTTCATTTCTTGGTAAACACATATTCACCTCCATTATATACTATGTCTTTCTGTTATTACTGTTGATTATGTAAGGGCTGAAAAGAAGTTATTGGTTGACCTATCTTTCCTTTCCTTCTTTATTATCATTTTTTCACTGAAGTCCAAAGAAAACACATAAGTTCTTCAAAACTGAAGACTCTTCCTGGCTGTAGTCAGAGAGCTAAGGAGATGGAAGGGTTTTCTCATTTGATAACATTCTCCTCGTTGAATATGGAGGATGTGATACCTGATCCAAGCATGTGGTCAGTCTCTAGGTGCTGGAAAATGCAACAGAAGGAATACTTTACTTAAAAGGGACAGAGCTCTTCTGATCACTTGATTTTATCTGAGTGAAACCCATATCAGACTTTTGAACTACAGAACTGTAACTAAAACTTTGTGTTGTTTTAATCTCCTAGGTATGTGGTAATTCATTGCTGTTTCAATAGAAAGTTAACACACTGAATAAAATCCCAAACTTCATTATCATTGTATCACATTTGAGTTGCCATACATGTAGGAGAAATCAGAGAAGGGAGAAATATTGCCTGTATGTTTTCAGGAGAAAATGGAAACTCTCCAACCATCCTTGAACTCTAGAAGGGTTACATTTTGGCATAGTCAAATAAATAAATACTATGAACAACAATACAAATGTACAATCTACAACAACATACAAAATATGAATGATCTTATAAATAATATTGAACAAAATAAACTGGACACAAAAGTGTACATATTGCAAGATGGCATTTATTTTATATAAAGAATAAACACAAGTTCATTACTCCCTAATGATATCATGGCATGTACCTCAGGAGTTGGAACTAAAAGGAGACATGTGAAGGGTTTCTGGGTGTTTTGTGGCTCTGATATGATTTTTGAACTGGATGCTGGTAACATGAGTCTGTGAAGTGTATGAAAATGTTGATTTAATTTTTGCAATCTTCTGTATGTAAAATATGTCTCAATATTTTAATCAAAGAAAATAATAAATTCATCAAGTGGCTGGTAGGGATGAAACCTATTTTGCTCCAGTGGTAAATTAAAACAACCTATTCCTTGCAGCAACCTGAAATGAGAAAAGTTGTTTGCTAATATGTGTGGCAAATTGACACTCCCAGACTTGGCAAATATCTACTTGATTAGAGAACAGGAAATAATGAAAAATTCAAAGCACAACTTATCTGATAAAAAAAAATGTGGTACCCAGAGAGAGTTGCTCACTAAATTAGAATGTTGAGTCCCAACTATAACAGCAAAGTAATTTCCACCATCATGACATAAACTTGGAGTATTCAAAATCAAATTGGTTTTAATATTAAAAGAAAACAGAGTAAAATGCAATATCCTTTGCATAATGGAGGTCTATAATAACACCCAAATCTCATAAACTCATATAAATATTGTTTGTTTTAACATACTATTGTAATAATATACAGAGATTATTTTGGTAATATTAATGTTTGCCTCCAAAACTAGCTTAAGTAACAAATGTTAGTTTCAAATTCTTCATGTGGTAATACCTTACTTATCAAACTAAATATATTAGTTTCCTAGGCTGTACAAGCAAATACTAATGTAATAGTTAAGCTTAAACAGTGGTAATGTATGTGCTTACAGCTTTAAGGCAGTTAGATGCTAAAAGAAAGTTAGCATCAAGGCAATACTTTCTTCCTGAATATTGTGGTGTCTTAGGGTTGTCTGCCACAGATCCTGGGACATTAGTTTGTCCAATGGCAGGGTACTTGGCAGTATTTCCTGCACCTCCCTTGCCTTTCAGGACTAGATTTTTGTCTCCTGTGGCTTGCTCTCTCTTGTGTCTGAGTTCATTCTACCTGTTAAGGACACCTGTAATACAATTAAGACCCATCCTGATTGGGATGGGCTGCACATACCTTAATTGACATAAGCTCATCAGAAGACCCTATTTACAATGAGTTCACACCGACAGGAATGGATTAGATATGAGAACGTGTTCTTCTGGGATACACAGAGTTTCAAACCATCACAGATCACACTCTGGATCGCCAAAACACATGTTCTTTCTATATACAAATGCATTAATTCCATCATAATATTAAAAAAAAAAACAATCTTAAATCATTTTTTAAAAATGCTTGGTACAAAGTTTGATCAAAATCAGTTACAGATATGGTCAGTCCTGGGGTAAAAATCTCCTCTGTCTATGAATCTGTGATACCTAGAGAACAAGTTATCTGCTTCCAATGGAGGAACAGGCATAAGATAAAGATTTATTCCCATTGGGAAAAATTGGAGGGAAAACAAAAGTCATAAGTCCCAAACAATTTTGAAGTCCTAATGGAGTATACTCCATTAGGGTATACTCCATTAGTATACTCTACTATACTAATACTCCATTAGATTTCAAAGCCTGAGAATCACTTATGAAATATTTGGAATCTCTTCATTGATGAAGTGGCAGCCCAACCAATTGAGAGAGATTGCCCAGCAACCATGCTCTCCTTGAAAACTTGGATAAATGTTCCACCCTCTCCTAGCATCAGAATGGTAGAAAGGTTCTCAGTGAATGCTCAGGAAACAGGATTCACACTCTCAGAGCATTTGGGGTGCTGGGCAGTTTCCAAAACCCAAGGCCCAAAGGATCTATCCTCTCCAAGTACTGGGGTGGCAGCTCTCTTCCTGAACAATGTGGTGGAAGGCAAGCCCTATCCAAGTGCTGGGACAGACTCACCCTTTCTACTCACATGGGTGGGTTCACACTCTTCACCCAAGATATCTTCAGTCCAGTCTCATCTTCTACGGTTCTGACCTTGAAGTGATTTTTCCTTCAATCTGTCCATTTTCTGTCCCATTTTTTTTTAGGCTGGCAGTAGTTCCGTTTATAGCAATTGTGGAAAAATCTTGTCATTTTGCATGTAGTTCACAGGGGTCCAAACCATCAGGCAAAACACCTTCCAAAGATTCTTCCTAGATAACTGAATTTCCAATTCTGACTTCCACAGAAATTGCTGACTGGTTCCATGTTCAGTTAAACCCTCATATGGAGCACTATTCTCTGAGGATTCACTTTCTGGAAACTAATAATTTTTCAAATCATCATTTTCTGTTTTTTGTTTTTTATTTTGTCCATAAGTGTTCAGTTCTCAGATTACCCCTTTCTTCTTTCATTTCACTAAAATCTGCAAGGTGAAACCAGGCTGCACTTTCAAATTTTGCTTGTAAATATCCCTTGCAAAATATCCAAGTTCATCACTTTCAAGTTCTGCCTTCCATTCCACATCAGAACACAATTTTGAAAAGTTTTCTGTCACTATAAAACAAGGATCACCTTTCTTCCAGTTATCAATAACACATTCATCATTTTCATCTACCCCGTCATCAGAAGTACATTTATCATCCATATTTCTACCCACAGTCTTTTCAAAGAAAGCTAAGTTTTTATATCAAGCACCTCACATTTCTTCCATTCTCTATCCATTACCAAATTCCAAAATTATTTCCGCATTTTGATATGTGTGATAGAAATACCTCATTCTTCTGGTACCAATCTGTCTTAACTTCCTAGAATGCTCATGCAAATATCAACGCTATGGTTCAGTTTAAACAATGGGAATTTCATAACATACTTTTGAGACTTAAACAATGTCCAAATCAAGGCATCACCAAGGCAATGCTTTATCCCCAAAGACTCTAACATTCTGTGCCTGGCTGCCAGGGATTCTGAGGTCCTTAGCTTGTCACATTGCAAGGCACATGGTGGTTTTCCTAGCGTCTCCTTACTCTTCTGATACCAGCTTCTTCCCTTGTTCAGTTTCCTCTCTCTCATGTCTGATATCATTCCACATAGAAAAGACAGGAACTGGATTAAGGCCTATCTATATTGATCTGGTCCATACACATACTTCAAGTGAAGCAACTTCATCAAAAAGTCGTATATAAAAGGGGTTCACATTATAGGAATGAATTAGACTTAAGAACATGTTTTTCAAGTTCTAACCAATACAACTCCTTTTTCTCCTAAGAATTGGTGAAACAATATTACGATAGTTTATTTTACCAAAATACCTTAAGTATTTTGTTTTGTGTCATTGGGACTCAAGCATCTTTACCAATGTTATAACTGCTGCAATGCTTTTCTAATAATATGTGCAATGTTCTTGACTCAACTTTTATCTGTTTAGTTGAGAGTAAAGGGAATAAATACCATACTCTGAAATGTAAAATACCTACCAATCTGCACCTGCCCACTCCTATAAGTGACTGAGAAGGAAAATATTTATCAGCTGGTTCTGTGAATAATTGGAGACACATGTAGGGAGAAAAAAATTGGGCCTAGGTTTTTTTGAAAATATTCTAATGAGTTCTTGATTGTGGTTTCTAGTGAAAAGATAATTGAAATTCTCATCTATGGAATGTATTTAGAAGGATATACTTATCTTCTCTATATTGATTATGGGAAAAGTATTGGAATTAGCAGATACACAAGTATGATATGCTTATACACAGTAGCCTGCATCCTTTTAACATCTAGTAAAAGTTGATACCAGCAAATATCTCTGATTATTATAAGTTTAATTTCTTAGTGGCAAACTCAATTTCTGAATTCTAAAGGAAATATGAAACACATTAAATACATTTGGAACCCATGGATTCATAACCATAAGTGACACATTAGTTTCAATTCAGCTCTCCTGTCTCAGATGAGTCCTATGAAGGGACACAAATGTGTGGCAGAGATTTTGATACCTTCAAACTTTGCTAATAGAATTGTTTCCTTCTTATTTACTGCTTACATTATTTTTTCACATAAGTGCAATTCTGAGGGTAAGACTAGGGTCATGACATAGTAGAAAAAAAATCCTTTAATTTTTTGTTGAGTGAATAGTGGAATTTGAGATTTTATATGCTCCTATTTACTTCATTGCTTCATATTTTGTTGAAGCTCATAATGAGGGCAGTGAAATTTTGTGAGACATTTGTTAGGGGATGGTACAGATAGAGTTGCATTATTCCAGATAGTTACTTATTCAAGAAAGAAGTAAAATTATTAAAGTTACATAATTATTTTGGTTCTGGAAGGCAATTAGCAACTTGAGATTTACTCATAATATATACAAATGAATTGAAAAATTTTAAGTTCTCATGAAGCAATAAAATGAGTATAGAGAATTTGGAATAATCCAGTAAAGGAATAAATGACAGTAAGAATTGAGAGAAAAATAGTATTCCCTCCTTGATAAAAGAGCCATCACAATGTTTGATGGCCTTGAATAGTAGATTGCACAATACAAGACTAGACTTTATTATACCTGAGAATTTAACACAGCCATCTTCAAGCCCTAAATAGTTTCCTACAAATTTACCAGTAAAATTAAACTCTTTTTTTGCACCCAAACCTGTATTGAGTGATTGAATTAAACATTTGAAAGGTAACCTTTGAAATTCATACATATTACATACATACATACATACATATATATAACATATATATAACAAATCATATATCCATTTTCTATTGGGTAAAGCTCTAGTAACAAATTATCTACAAAATGCTTTTAATGTTGTATTAATACTGTGAGTCAGTTTTATTATGTGACATTTAAATTAGGTGAATATATCAGAAGAGTTTAAATATCTGTGCCAACGATTTTTGTATTGTTGGAAGAACCATTTTTTCCTAAATGGTCAGGTATTTTGCAGTGCCTGTAAATATTTGTGTTTCTTTGAGAAGGCATGTGTTTCTGTATGTGCACATGTGTTTATAATTGCATATTTGCACAGGTGTTCATTCAAGCAGTTGCTTGCAACATTCCAAGGATGAGATTTTAAGGTTAGAAATACAAAGAAAACAGGACCTTCACTGATTTTATATGTGATATTATAGAAAGAAAATAAAATGTGTGTACATGAGACCATGTTGGACTGGACAACCAATATCCTACTTGAACTTTATGAGATTGAAAAGCCCCCAATATAGTAATTTTGTTGAAGGTTCGTAGTTTTAATCCCAACTGCTGAAGTACAGTAGACTTATTATCAAGAATGTGCAGAGTACCGGAAATATATGGGATTGCAAAAATGAGAGAAAGTCATTCAGAGAGGACTCACTCCAATATTGATGCTGCTGTATTTCACCCTTAGAGGGTGTCATTTTTATTTTAATCTGGCCAAAGCCCAGAATAAATAATTTTATCTTCCCTTAGCCAAGGGTGTATATTAAGTTCTTCCAGACACAGCCATAGAGGAACCATGTTCATAATTCCCATGTAGAAGGTATTTGCAAAGCCTTTTTCTATCAAAAACAGCCCACCCAGCACCACAACATCCAAAATAGGTTCTACTGGATGAATCTGTGCCTTTGCTGATAGGAACAAAAGCGGCAAATAGTTGATGATATCTGAATGAATATGCCAGAGATTTTACACTGTAAAATGTGAAGAGAAAAAAAAACTGCAAACAAGTTTCAGAACAATGAAATGGGTATTATTTGAGATGTTGCCACTTATATTGCAATTCTGAATTAAAGAACCCTGATAAAAGAGGATCCAAATTAGGTCCAGGGCAGAAGTCCTGGCAAGCTTAGTGACTTCACTTCCCTCTTCATACAAAGTGAATTAGAACAAATTACTCCATTACAATAACTAAATATTATGTTAAGTATATTTTGCATGCAGAATAGTAATGAATAGCTTAATAAAGAATTCATTCCAAGTGAGAAACCAGTTTTCCCACTGGTGATTAACCCATTTGATAGTCATCAAATATCCATGAGCCCTCACCATAATTTTATCTCCTTTGAATTTAAGTGAGACTACATAAATCGATTGCAGTAGTGATGTGTTCTGCACTCAGAAAGAAACCTTTAGGAGCCAATACTCTAGGCTCCAGCATTCTTTTTCCCTGCTGCAGCAAATCTGAAAGACGTGCATGAAGATGGCAATAATACACAGAGGGAATTTTCCCTACTGACATGATATTATATAGACAGAACTCCAACCAAGCAATATGGTTAACAAAAGCCATGCCCTACATAAATAAATATGTTTCAATGGATCTGCAAGGACACTTACTTCTTGTTCAAGAATGTTTTCTAATGGTAAATCTTTCTGTGGGTGTGGAGGATGCACTTCCCTATACATCATTATCTCCTTCAGTACAGGAACAACCTGAACCAAGTGAATTACACCAACTCAAATGATACTTGGCACGATTGCAACCAAGTCCACACTGGAGGCTGAGGGAGAGGAAATGGAAATGGAGCCCTCATTTGTACAGTTTTTATATTCTTCATCCTACAGGTATATTTTACTGAGGAGGGACTGGCTGTGTGATTTTTCAATGACTTTTTCATATATACATAGACCATCACTCTCCATCTGTGTAAACTTTCATTTGAGAAGAAAGACTACTTTATTTTTCCAAATCTTTTATGATACACTAACTTTTAGCCACTCATGCAAAAAAGAAATGTTTATATCTAGGCTTTTTAAATCATTCGACTGAGAGTAAGAATCATGGGAATCCAGTCCTGTAAGTGTTCACAATCAGTCATTAATTAAAAGATCACAGTCAGCAGGATATTTAGGTGGTGTACATTAAATAAATCTAAATTATTATCTTAAAAATCATACCTCATGTTATGATTTTTTATCTTTTTTGGTGACCTTCATTCCTTCTATAAATCCATATTTCATCTAGAATCATCTTCCTTCTGCCTGAAAGCATCTTTTCTATATTGTACAGAGTGTGCTGACAATGAATTCTCTTAGTGTTGTATGAATGAAAACATCCTTATTTTCTGTTTTTAAAGATATTCTTGTTATAGGCATATGATAGATGACATTTTTTTCTTTCATATGGGCCCACTGGCTCCATGCTTGCATTGGTTCTGACATGTAGAATGATGTCATTCTTATCTTCTTTCCCTGTTTATTTTGCAACATTTTACTCTTCAGAAGAGTAAACTGAGACACAAAGCAGTTGAGATACTTACCTAAAATGATACAGATTGGCCAGAAGTAAAAAAAAAATATTACTAACAATGTCACAGTGATAAGTATATCAGTCATGAAAACATTTCCCTCAATTTTATTCAGAAAATATATTCTAAGCATTTTCTATAGAAAATACACTTGCTTGATTTTTTTCATATGCTATCATTTTTTTATTTCTCCTAAAATAAATAATATTTTATTTAAGTCTCCTTAACAAGCCCTTGTAAGTTAATTGTCATTCAGAAAGCCATATGATTAGAGAATGGAAGAATTGGGAGTCATATCCAATTTCATTCCTTTCAGGTATAATTCACCTAGGATGCTAGTACGGCTCATTCATGTAGAGGATGTCCCTGTTCAGAAGTTGAATCTTCTTCTTAGACTTCAATTCTATTCTGCAGCCAAAAAGAAATTACAAAATCAAAGATGTCTAGATCATGCTTAGGCAGTATTCCAGCAGAAGTATCAAAGATAAGAGGAAGTTCGGAGATGTTCTCTTCTCTCCACACTCTTTCCTCTTCAGCTGCTGAACATTAGATCTGGTGAGGAGTAAAGCCTGCCTTCCCCTGGTGAGAGAAAGTTCTTAAACAATCCAGACTTGGTCTTCCATCCAGTGTGGACACATCACAGCACCAGCTTTTGATGAAAATACAATAACATTATGAATAGAGCTCAGGATTAGAAAGCAGATCATGCTGGACCTAAATCTGAGAACTACTAATTATTACTTTTTGCTCATGGCTGAATTTGCTTTTATATAAAGTGGAAATAACATGAACTTCATCAAGGGGATTATATTAGAATCAGATCAGATATCACACTTTAAAACTGACGGATATATTAAAGAGCTCATTACATATCACTTCTAATGATAGCCACTTTTCCTTTATTCCCAACAATTATTTTCCAGGAATCTCAACTTCATTGCTAGATATTTTATAAGGGATATTAAAGGTTCTCAGAAAGATTTCAGATTATAATTACTTGTGATTAATTATTGAGTACTTCTAAACGCGGCCTTTTTTCCTTCTAATTTCAGCATTTACCCACAAGCCTACTATCCACAAGAGAAATGCAAACAAGATACACATGTGAGTTGAGAGCATTTTTGCCAGGACCAAGGTATTGCCACACCATGAGCTATCTGTTCTTATGCAAGAGATGACAACAGACAACAAAGGGATGACTCTTTGCCAGTCACCATTCTACATATCACATGTACAATCTTCTTTAAGCCCACAACAGTCCTATGAGATAGGTTCCTTCTCATCTTCTTTCAGCAGTTGTGAAAAATGAGGCATAACGAAGCTGCAAACCTTGACCAACGTCTCACAGTTTTAAGTAGATGGGTCAACCCTGAAGGTGTAGTTTCATGAACTCCAAAAATTTACTCTTTAAGCATATGAGAATATTAATATCAGAGAGCAGGTTCTCTACCCTGCATGTGTCTATCCTCAGGGCATCGAAAGTAAAATAGCAGAATTTTATGGCCTAGGTGTTTTCATATTTTATTTTGTTTAATCCTCCCTATGACTCTGTCAGACAGGTAATAGGATTGTTTTATATATTCTGGAAAATTCTTGCACCCATTCTCTTATGACTAAATGAAGTTATGCCCTATTTCTCAGATCCTAGGTTGACTTCCAGACCACAGGCATAGGATGCTGCTATTCTAACTCTGCCAGCTCTCTGCCCAACACCATTAGTCACAGATGCCACAGCCACAAGAGAGAACAGGATACACTTGTTTGGCTGCCAACTTGGAAGAAGCTACTAATTCTAAGCCTCTGGAAACAGAAAGTTCAGAGCATCCCTAACTCCTTATTGTGCTTGAGCAATATTCTTTACATATTTACCTTTAATCATACATAAAAATGGTAATGAGGACAGACTCTGGGGAGTATTGTTCCTGCAATATCACCTAAAGATAATGAGCCACAGATTATAGAGGCTATCTGTTTCTAAATTGCCAGCCCATTTATATCCAGATTCTGGGGGAACAAAGGAGCTACCACCAGTCTATCACAGGCTTTATATAAAGTAAAGGATGAAAAGAGTTGACCTCAGAGACCTGCTACTCCAGGACAACTTTCATTTGTTGCTGAGTTCATGGTACTTGTAATCCCCAATTATTCTGCATTAACATACTTTGCTATTTTCAGGTCTTTAAATCATATTATAGCAAAGATCAAGAAACTTTCTTAATATACTTTATCTGGTCACCAAGAAAGCAAGATGGGCAGATGTGCAGCAGAGAGGTTTGGGAAGATATGTCTTTTAATGGTTAGGTTTCTCCCCATCAATTTTGAAGCTTTTAGGAAGTTGTGTATCAAGAAATTCTTATCTGAGCTGGCATGCTTGTGGCCCACATTCACTGGTTGGTGGGAGGCTATAGTACAAAGATAAGCACACCCACAAATTAAGATTTACTTAGGAATTCCCCGTTTAGGTTCATTTTCAAGTCACTAATTGAAGTAAACACTACACAAGGTAAAAATGACTGAACTTGCAAAGCAGTAGTTACTAATGGGTCAATGATTGCTATTTCCACAGGAATTATCTTTTACAGATATGGGATAAACTTGTTACTTCTTCCCCAAATGCATTCAGAGAGATAGGTGCAATCAGTGACCTCTTAATTAGTACTTTTCTCTCCAGGCAACTCTAGAGTTCAACTTACAGGTAATTTATATTTAAACATGTATTTCTCCTTTCACAGCTTATTTTTATAAATAATGAACTTCATATTATTCAATTCAGAATAGCATTCACTTGAAATATTATGAACCCAGTCATGAGATAAGCAAATAAAACTTTCATTTTTTTAAATTATCTTGCTGAATATAAAAGGAAAATGTTCTCTTACAGAAAAAATCATATCATAAAATTTATAAAAGAAGAAAACTACAATCTTCCTTAATCCAGTAATCGGATAAGCACTCTTGGTCTTTGGTGTATGCTCTTTAGATCTGTTCTCTCTCTCTCTCTCTCTCTCTCTCTCTCTCTCTCTCTGTCTCTCTCTATATATATATGTCTTTTTAGACTTAATATCATTATATATGGTGCTATTTATTCTGCCTTTTCCACCCAGTATTATATCAAAAGTTCTTTCCAGGTCATTAATCTTCTTACAAATCACTTTAATGTCCACCTGATACTCCATAACAATACATCACAATGCATTTAACTGTACCCCCTTATGTGGAAATTTAGATTGTCTTCACCTTCCCCCATTATTTAAAAAAATGTGAAATACAACCTGTATGTGTAGTTTTTGCCTTATCTTTTTGTCTAGTGTAGATTTTAAGAATAGGAGTACAGAAAATTTTGTATCATACATATTCAACAGTATTGGATAATACAGCACTCGTTAATATTTGCTGATTTGGAATTACAAATTCACTATTTTTAAATTGCATGTTTTGATGATATATGAAATGAGGGAATTTTTAGATGTCTATTTTTTTCCTGAGTATTACCTTTTCATTAATTTTACCCTATAGTTATAAAGACCTTTCATTATTTTTCAGAGCAATTTCTATTATAATAATGGTAGTCTATGACACTTTTTCAACTCTTTTTCCAGTGCATTTCATTTTCTTGTAGTTGAATCTACCATTTTTATCCTTTTATACCACTTTCTTTTGCTTAACTCCAGTGGTATTCTACTCTATTGAGAGATAAAATTCCTATTAATCAGTACTTTTTTTGTTGTTTTGTACTAATTTATGTTTTATTTTAATATTTTAAAGCACATGATTCTCTGTTTTATTTTATTTGAATTTTCAGACTGGCATAAGTAGAAGACTTACTTCGTTTTGAAAAATGCTTATCAGTTATTTTTTTTTTAAGTTTTATTGCCTACACTGAACTATAGCTAAATACTTTTAAAATTAGGGTCTTTTGAGGATTGTTCCATACTTGCTTCTCATTGAACTTATCTATGTTCATTGGTTTTATTAGTATTTTATATACTGATATTCTTTTGACATTATTTATCTAATGTTTTTGTCTGTTGTACTGATTTATTTAAAATATTTTTCTTAATATAATTGGCTGTTTTTCTAGCTTCTTGAGTTGACTACTTTGTTCATTTATTTTCTCTGTCAGTTCATTTCTTTGCTCAATTCCTGTTATACAAACAAATATTTCAAGGATAAAAATATTGATGTGAGGTTTCTCCTTTTTGTTCTTTTATCAGTAATTTGGAAGTACGAGGAAAGTTATACTTTTTAGCTTTAGGTTACAAAGTTTTACATAAGTTAAAATATACTTCAATTCCTCTGTCCTTTGTTCCCCTTCCTTTATTACATATATATATATATGTTAGGCTCAGTAAGGCTAAGTCCCATACACAGCATCATATAGCTACTAGTAGTGAAAACAGAATACAAAAATAGTCTAAATACTCTGACTATTCTAAAGAACACACATGTCCAATAAACACTGGTGATTTGTTTTCTTGCCTAAGAAGTGCTTGTTTGTATTGCATCATGTTGTCTTTTTTATTCTCTTCCTGATAGCTTTCTTCCAGAGGAGGTTCATAAAGAATTTATTTCTTATTCAATTGTAAGTCAATGTTGCATGAGCTCACAAATGTATCAGGATATATCTTACTGCAGCTTCAAATATTTACTCAGTTCATTTGATTTGGAAATATGACTAAATCATCCCTAATTTCAAATTAAACTCATCTGCTGTTTTATAGGCACCCCGAAACAAGTTAAAACTCTTAAGTAAAACAAACTCAGCAACTTAGCCTTAGCAGCTAAGATGCTAGATGAGACACAGAAGAACAGACTCTCATGAATTTAAGTTTCTAATCCTTACAAATTCATTTTTTATTCTTTTCTTATTTATTAAAGATGTGGGTTTACAGAACAATCATTCATGAAATATAGGATTCTCATATTCCACACTATTATTAATCATTGCGTTGATGTGGAACACTTTCTACAATAGATGACAGCACATTTTTATAATTGTATTATGAACTATAGTCCAGGACTTAACTTGTTGTTCACTGTTTGTTTAAGTCTAGTTCCAGGGATTTCTTTTGCTAATTTTTATTCTGTGAGTCAAGTCCTTTTTTATTCCTGTTTTCCATGGGAGAACATACTATGGCAGTGACTGGAAGACCATTCAGTCGCATATTATTTCAGGAAAGGTGCCTGGAATGTCAACAGTCATAAAACTGTGTGTGTGTGTGTGTGTGTGTGTAGAATGGCCTATGTATTCAATATGTATCTCAAAATTTACCCAACATTAAATTTAGGATTTAGCTGCTCAGCATTTCCAACAATCATACAGAAAACATATTATCTGACAGATATATTATTCTCTTGATCAAAATGTATCTAATGCCATTGCAATCCTTGTCCCATTTGCAGATAAATCAATTATCCAAATGCAAAACTTGATTCATGGGGCAGTGAACAACGTGACAGAATTCATCCTGCTTGGTCTGGCACAGAACCCAGACATGCAGAAACTCTTCTTTGCTATGTTTACACTCATCTACTTTCTTACTCTTCTGGGCAACCTACTCATTGTAGTGACCATTGCCACCAGCCCAGCACTCAGCACCCCCATGTATTTTTTTCTGTCATTTTTGTCCTTCATAGATGGTACCCTGTCTTCTATCACAGCCCCCAAAGTGATATTTGACTTACTTGCTGAAAAGAAAACGATCTCCTTCAATGGATGCATGACTCAGGTCTTTTGGGAGCATTTAATCGGTGGAGTTGAGCTCATCCTGCTCACAGTGATGGCCTATGACCGCTACGTGGCCATCTGCAGGCCCCTGCACTACATGATCACAATGAAATGGCGGGTGTGTGTCCTTCTGGTGGCTGTGTCCTGGGCTGGGGGATTTCTTCATGCCCTGATTCAAATTCTTTTTATGGCGTGTTTATCCTTCTGTGGTCCCAATGTCATTGACCATTTCTTCTGTGATTTTTACCCTCTGCTAAAACTCTCCTGTACTGATAGTCACAACCTAGGCCTCTTTGTTGCAGCCAACTCGGGGTTCATGTGTGTGCTCATCTTTTCTATTCTTATTACCTCTTATGTCCAAATCCTTTGCACCCTCAGAACTCACAGCTCTGAAGGACGGCAGAAGGCTCTCTCCACCTGTGCCTCACATATAACCGTGGTCATCTTACTCTTTGTGCCCTGTATATTTATATACCTTCGGCCCATGGGCACCTTTCCCATTGATAAAGCAGTAGCTGTATTTTATACTATGATAACACCCATGCTAAACCCTTTAATCTACACGCTCAGAAATGCAGAGGTGAAAAATGCAATGAGGAAGCTCTGGAGCCAAAGAGTGAACGTTTTGTTATTTACCAGTAATTTGGAAATGTGTAAATAGATAAGATAAAATAAAATCTATTCATATTTTAAGAGCAATTGTGTCTAAAGCAAAATAAATTACTTTGTATTCAGAATATGTGGGTTAAGTACATATTATCCCCTTGTAATCTGGAATCTTTACTGTTTCCCCTTTCATAAATGTTGACTCTAGTCCAATCCAATTAGAAAATTCTTTGCATATACAAATTAATGATCCATGGGATTTGATTAATTTAAATGAAATTTTCACAATGTTTGGAAAATATATGGCATTATATATTCTATACAAAACTTATTTTCAAATCTTTAAATATAAAATGCCCTGTATGTGTCATGAAAATCTCATTCAAGACAATTTCCAAGTCCTGAAAGTACCCCTTTAATACAACTGTTTTTCCCTATCCCTGCCCTCAGAACCTCCAGTGGCCACTGCCTCCAATCAATAATATAAGTTCTTACATTGCTAGAGTCACAATAAGTCTATAGTAGAATATCAATAAATCTACTTTAGTCCATAGTTCACTCCACAGTCCTGAGGATAGAGGGATGGTGATGCCCACTCCACCTCTAATTGAGAGTGGGCTCAGTCCCATGGGGCAGATGAATGGGACTCTACTGCTTGCAGATCTAGATTCTCTCAGATCCTTTTCTTTTTTAAAAATATATTTTTTTAATTTTTAAAAGATACTTAGATTACACAAATGTTACACAAAAAATATAGGGATTCCCATATACCCCGATCCCCATACCTCTCATACCGTCCTACATAAACAACATCCTTCATTAGTGTGGCACATTCATTGTAACTGATAAATGCACTCTGGAACATTGCCATTGTGCCTGGACCATAGTCCATACTGTAATTTACACTCTCTCCCACACAATTCTGCAAACTTTGGGAAGATACATAATGGCATATATTTGTCATTGCAATGCCATTCAGGATGATTCCCAAGTCCTGAAAAAGCCCCTTCATTACACCTATCTTTCCTTGCCCCTGCACCCAGAGCCTCCACTGCCTCCACATCAATGCTGTAATTTCTTCTGTTGCTAGAATCAAAAGTCTGTAGTAGAATACCAATAAGTCTACTCTAGTCCATAGTTCATTCCCCAGTCCTGAGGATTCTAGGATGGTGATGTCCACTCTACCTCTAATTGAGAAGCGACTTCAATCCCATACAGCCATCAGATGGTATTCTCTTGCTTGCAGTTGTAGGCTCTCTCCTTTCATTGGTATGGTGCTTGTTAATCCTCACCTCCTTGTTAGTTGTCATGGGCAAATCCAATGAACTGGAGAGTATGTGTTGCAACTCCACTGAGGCTCAGGTCCCAGATAGCACATGGACATCCCAAAAATTAAAGTCTCTTGGATGTACACCTACCAACTCCAGCACTAAGTATAAGTTCAAATAGAAGGGACAGGTGAGCCATGTGTAAGGAAGCCATAACTGAGTCCAACACTGAACCTCTCAAGAGCACAAACTCCAATTTAGGGCCTACTGGCAAGGCCACAAATTCCGGAGCTATCTGCCCTGGCAATAGGATCTGGGTGTCTCCAGAGCCCTCAGAAGCCCCACTAATTCAGGTAGTATCCACTTTGGCAGTCTATGAGATCCTGCTGAGGTGTGCATAAGCTTTACCCTGGGGATGACCTCCCAACTCGCTTTGAAGTCTCTTCGCCATATAAACTCATTTGTCTTTACCTTTTCCCCCTATAATTTGTGGTCTTTTTCCAGGTGCTTTGCTACTTGGTGCTTGGTAGTAATCCCTCAGTGCCAGAAAGGCTTGAGTCATGCCCCACACTAGGGCGGAAGGTAATGCTTTTATATGCTGAGATGTCTTAGAAAGAGGCCACATTCAAGCAACAAGGAGTCTCTCAGGAGGCAACTCTTAGGCACCCCACAACACTAGGCTAAGTTTCAATTTCAAGAGCAAAGGCTCACAAGCATATTCTTCAATATCAAGGGCCCATCAACAGAACATCCTTCTTTACCAGTCATTGCCCCTGCACTTGGGGGAAAGTTATTGCTCCATTATAGAATGTGGCAGAGCTCTCCAGGATGGGAATTCAATATTCTCTCAGTTATTGTGTGACTCTCCACCCACTGTGACAATGCTCCATTAACATTTGAACACATTTATATATCTTATATATATGTCCAGATGTACTTCCTCCCATGTATCCTCCATCACTGACACCAGACAGTAGTGATCCCCCCCTGCCCCAGTTGCAACCCTTCTGTGATCTAAAGCTTCTTGAAAAATGAAGCTGATAAAATAGCCAAATACAATTAATAGGAAAATGAATTGATAATGATAGGTTTAAATATAAGAAATAAAATACATAAAAATTTAAAGAAAACAAAAAATAAAATTTAAACATTGGGATATTAAAAAATAAAATAAAAATATTTTAAAACACTTTTTTGACATTTTGCCTTTCATCACTGTAATATCTGTATGTACAGTGACATTTTCTTCCCCTTATTCCCCAGTGTCCTACTTTTATTCATTTTGTTTTCAAAGAAGTCTTAGGTCATGGTAAAGTCACATACAGAATACATGAGAATCCCATATACCCAGCATCCGTCCCCTTTTCCCCCTTCCCATATTAATAATTCTTTATATGTGAATGGTACATTTATTACAACTGATATACAAATAGTTAAATATAGCTACTCACCATGGTCAATGGTTTACATTATGGTTTACATTTTAGACCACACACTATTACAAGTTTTGATGATATTTAACATGGCCTGTGCCCATCACTGCAAGATCATGTAGAACACTTCCATTGCCTACTACATATCCCCTGTTCCATCTATTCTATTCCTCCCCCTCCTCCCCTCAGGGCCCACATATTCATAGTTACTTGCAACAATACTGAGGTCTTGACACAATGCTATTAGGAACCACCCATGCTCTTGAGAGACACCTGCCCCTCTGTTTGAGAGTATATTGGTTCTCCCTAGGATGGGAGTCCAGCTCCTTCCTGAGGCGCTTCCTTCCTTATGTGGGTCTCTATCCACTGAGACAACACATGATGGCAAAATGATCTCTTACACACTTCCTAGAAGCCTGCTCCAGGTCTGCCCTGTCCCGAATGCCCCTCCCCCCATCCAACACCCTAAATCAGTAACCATTTCTTGTCATATTGCCATAATAACATCCTCAATTTTGTACTTTCAGTCACATACCTGCCAATCCCCAGTTTTCACCTGGTCCTTTCCCCAACCCTCCACCAGTTCCATAGACCATCCAACCTACACTCCCCAGTCTACCCACCTGTCAAACCTGCACCACCCAAACCAAATAGTATCACTACCCTCCTGTCATATCCTTTCAATGTCCAACTACACACTTCAACTTATCATAGATTACACTCTTATGGGAATTGGCTCACAACCTTCTCCCTTTCTATTTCCCATAAACCTATCTTCCAGACAATAGCTCTCTGAGTCTGCTCAATTTGCTTAATTCATTTCAGTGAAGTCATGTAATATTTGTCCTTCAATTCCTGGCTTGCTTCATTCAACATAAGGTCCTCAAGATTCATCCATGTTATCCCATGTGTTAGCATTGTATTCTTTCTTACAGCTGAGTAATATTCCATTCTGTGTATGTATCACATTTTGTTTATCCATTCATCTGTTAATGGGCATTTGGGTTGATTCTTACTTTTGCAATAGTGAATAATGCTGCTATGAACATTGGTGTGCATATATCTGTTTGTGTCTTTGCTTTCAATTCTGCTGGATATATACCCAGCAGTGGAATTGCTGGATCATATGGCAGTTCTATAGTTAGCTTCATGAGAAACCGCAAAACTGTCCTCCACAATGACTGGACCATTCTACATTCCCACCAGCAGTGGGTGAGGGTTCCCATTCCTTTATATGCTCTGCAGCACTTGTAGTCCTTTGTTTTTTTAATAGCCACTAGTCTAATGGGTATAAGATTGTATCTCATTGTAGTTTTGATTTGCATTTCCCTAATAGTTAGTGATGTTGAATATCTTTTCATTTGTTTTTTAGCCATTTGTATTTCTTCCTTGAGAAGTGTCTTTTCAAGTCACTTGCCCATTTTTTAAATAGGTTTTTTGTCTTTTTATTTTTGAGGTATAAGGTTTCTTTATATATGCTGGATACTAGGCTCTTATCAGATGTAAGCTTTCCAAATATTTTCTCCCATTGGGTAGGTTGCCTTTTCACTTTCTTGATAATGCTCTTTGAGGTGCAAAATTTTTAATTTTGAAGAGATCCCATTTATCTATTTTTTTCTTTGCTGCTCATCTTTGGGTGTGAAGTTCATGAAACCATTTCTAATTACAAAGTCCTGTAGATGCGTCCCTACATTATCTTTCAAGGTCATTGTATTAGTCAGCCAAAGGGGTGCTAATGTGAAATACCAAAAATGTGTTGGTCTTCATAAAGGGTATTTATTTTGGGTAGAAGTCCACAGATATCAGGCCATAAAGTGTTAGATTTCTTCTCTCACCAAAGTCCATAATCATGTGTTGGAGCAAGACAGCTGCTGGCATTTGCCAGGGTTCAGGCTTCTTGGGTTCCTCTCTTCCCGGGGCTGTGTTTCTCTTTCCAGGTGTAGCTCCTTTGGTTCCTTCACAAGGTCAGCTGTAGACTCTCAGGTGAACAGCCCACTTCTCTTCTCCTGGGGCCTTCTCGCCAATATCAAAATTGCTTCTCAAAAACTGCTTCATCTCTGTTCTTGCCATGCCTTTTTTTTTTTTTTTTGGAAAATGAAATAATAATAAGTTTAAATGTAAGCGGTAAAATACACGGAAACTTAAAAAAACCACTAAAAATAAAATAAAATTAAAGGATTGGGATATTCAAAAAATGGAAAAAAACAAAAATATTTTTTAAAAATTTTCTTGACATTTTTCCGTATATCACTGCATTATCGGGTGTCCAGTATGTACTGTGGCACCTTCCCCCTCACACTCCCCAGTGTCTCCCAAATTTTCATTTAATTTTCAAAGAAGTTTTAGGTCACAGCAAAATCACACACAGAATAGTAGAGACTCTCATATACCCAACCTCCTCCCACTCTCCTCACCCCATATTAAAACATTTTTCTATGTGGATGGTAGCATTGTTATAACTGTTATACAGATACTGAAATATAGCTACTAAACAATGTCAATTGTTTACAGTATACTTTAGACAGGACAATTTAATAATTTTTTTATGATATTTACCATGTCCTTTGTCCATCACTTTAAGGTAATGAAAAACATTTTCCCTGACCATTAAATACCCCCTGTTTGATCTATTCTGTTTCTCCCTCCCCTTCTCCCTGGGGCACATGACAACCCCCATCTTGATTCACTGGATGACAAGATTCATAGTGTCTTTGCTTTCAATTCTTCTGGGTATATACCCAGCAGTGGAATCACTGGATCATATGGAAGATCTAGTATTAGTTTTCTGAGGAACTGCCAAACTGTCCTCCACAGTGACTGAAGCATTCCACAATCCATGCCTTTTATATTTGATTCCCTACCCACCAAGGGGTGGGGCTCAACACCCTACTGACGTGGCCCAGTCAACGCCCTAATCATAACCTAATCATGCCCGGATTAACAGAACAGTTTACAAGCATGATCCAATTTTATTTTTGGAATTCATAATTACATTAAATTGGCCAACGGCTACAGTCATTATGGTCTTAGTTCTCATATTTAGATCTTTGATCCATCTTGAGTTGATTTTTGTACATGATGTAAGATGGTATTTCTCTCTCATTCTTTTAGATACGGATATCCAATTCTCTAAGCACCATTTGTTGAAGAGGCCATTCTCTCCTAGTTGAGTGGGCTTGTTGGCCTTGTCAAATAATAGATGACTGTATATTCGAGGATCTAAATCAGAATTCTTAATTCAGGTTCATTGGTGAATATGTCTATCCCTGTGCCAATTCCATGCAGTTTTGACCACCGTAGCTTTGTAGTTTTTTTAAAGTCAGGTAGTGTGATTACTCCAATTTCATTTTTCTTTTTCAAAGTGTCTTTGGTTATTTGGGGCTTCTTACCCTTCCAATAAATTTTGTAGTTAGTTTTTCCAATTCAGTAAAAAATGCTGTGTTGATTTTTATTGGGATTAGGTTAAATCTGTGTATTAGTTTGGGTAGGATAGGCATCTTACTGATGGTTTTCTTCCTATCCATGAACAGGAAATATTCTTCCTTTTATTTAAGTCCTATTTGATTTCCTTTAATAATGTTGCATAGTTTTCTGTATATAAGTAATTTACATTTTATTTAAAGTTTTTCCTAGGTATTTGATTCTTTTAGTCACTATATTAAAAAGTTTTTTTTTCTTGATTTCCTCCTCAGATTGCTCGGTATTGGTGTACAGAAATTCTACTGATTTTTGAGCATTGATCTTATAACATGTGACTTTACTGAACTCATTTATAAGTTCTAGAAGTTTTGCTGTAGATTTCTCAGGTCTTTCAAGGTATTGGATCATATCATCTGCAAATACTGAAATTTTCACTTCTTCCGACTTTCCAATTTGGATGCTTTTTATGTCTTTTGCTTGCCTCAGTGCTCTAGCAAGTACATCTAAGACAATGTTAAATAAGAGCGGTGATAGTGGACATCCTTGTCTAGTTCCTGATCTTAGAGTAAAAGCCTTTAGGATTTCAAGATTGTATATGATGTTAGCTGTGGAATTTTCATATATATCCATTATTGTATTCAGAAAGTTTCCTTCTATTCCTTTCTGTTTTTATCAGGAAACTGTGCTGTATTTTGTTGAATGCTTTTTCTGCATCTATAGAGATGGTCATGGTGTTTTTTTCTTTATATCTGATTTTGTGATGTATTACATTGTTTGATCTTCTTTTGTTGAACCATACTTGCATACCTGGGATGAAACCCACTTTGTTATGGTGTGTAAGTCATTTAATGTGTTGTTGAATATTTTAAGCAAGTATTTTATTGAGGATTTTAGCATCTAGGTTCATTAGAGAGATTCGTCTGTAATTTTCCTTTCTTGTGGATCTTTGGCTTTGGTATGAGGTTAATGTTGGTGGCATAGAATGTGTTAGATAATATTTCTTCTAGTTATATTTTTTATAAGATTTTAAGCAGGATTGGTGTTAGTTCTTTCTGGAAAGTGTGATAGAATTCAGCTGTGAAGCTGTCTGGTCCTGGGATCTTCTTAGTTGGGAGTTTTTTGCTGACTGATTCTATGTCTTTACTGTGATTGATTTGTGGACTTCATCAATTTCTTCTTTTGTCAGTGTAGGCTTTTTGTGAGTTTCTGCAAATTTTTCTATTTCCTTTAATTTATCTTTCTTTTTGGCATATAATTTTTCAAAGTATAATCCTTATGATACTCTTTATTTCAGTGGGTCAGGGGTGATATCCCCTTCCTCGTTTCTTATTTTATGTATTTGCATCTTCTCCCTTTTTTCCTTGTTAGTCTAGCTAAGGGCTTGTCAATTTTATTGATCTTCTTGAAGAACCAGCTTTTGGTTTTGTTTATTTCTTCCAGTGCTTTCTTATTTTCTATTTCATTTAGCTGTGCTCCAATATTTGTTATTTCCTTCCATCTACTTCCTTTGGAATTAGTTTGTTGTTCTTCTCATTCCTCCAGGTATGTGGTGAGGTCTTTGATTTTAGCTCTTTCTTCTCTTTTGATATATGCGTTTATGGTATGAATTTCCCTCTCGGTACAGCTTTTGCTGCATACCTTATGTTTGGATAAGTTGTGCTGTCATTTTCATTCACTTCAAGGTAGTCACTGATTTCTTTTGAGATTTCCTCCTTGACCCACTGTTTGTCTAAAACTGTATTGTTTAAGTTCCATATCTTTGTGCCTAATCTGTTTCTCTGGCCCTTAGAATTTCCAGCTTTATTCCATTGTGGTCAGAGAAATTACTTTGTATAATCTCAATCTTTCTGAATTCATTGGGGATTTATCTGTGGTCTGGCTTGTGGTCTATCCTGGATTATGATCCATGTGCACTCGAGAAGAATGTATATTCCAATGTATTTAGGTATAGTGTTATGTATATGTCTAATAGATCCAGATTCTCTAATGTATTATTGAAAGTCTTTGTTTCTTTACTGATTCTCTATCGAGTTATTCTGTCTAATGGTGATAATGTTGCATTAAATTGCCCCACTATAATTGTCGTGGCATCTATTTCTCCACTAATTTTTCCAGTGTTTGCCTCATGTATTTTGAGGCACCCCATTTAGGTCCATTAATATTTATGATTGTTCTTTCTTCTTAAAAGAATACCCATTTTGCTAATATATATTGTCCAACTTTGTCTCTTACAATAGTTTTGCATTTAAAGTCTTTTTTGTCCAATATTAGTATAGCTACTCCCACCCTTTTTTTGGTTATTATTTGCTTGTAAGATTGTTTTCCAGCCACTCACTTTCAGCCTCTTTTAATCCCTGCATCTAAGGTGAATTTCTTGTAGACAACATATACATGGGTCATATTTCCTTGTCCATTCTTCAAATCTGCGCCTTTGACTGGTGAGTTTAATCCATTTACATTCAGTGTTATTTCTCTCAAGGAATTACTTACAGTAGCAATATTTTCTTTGGGTTTATGTATGTCATATGTTGTTTTTATCTCCCTTTTTGTCTTTTTAGTTGTTCTTATACTCTTCTCCACTCTCTCTCTCCCATTTTTTCCTTTCAACTTGTAGAACTCCCTTTAGTATTTCTTGAAGTGCAGGTTTCTTATTGGCATACTCTCTTAATTTCTGTTTATATGTGAATATTTTGAACTCTCCATCATTTTTGTATGCCAGCTTTGCTGGATAGAGAATTCATGGCTGGAAGGCTTTTTTTTTTTAGTACCTTGACTATGTCATACCACTGTCTTCTTGCATCTGGAATGACGTCCTGACTCATTTTGAAGCTTCTTGACCAATTAAACTCATTTTTATTTACCTTTTCCCCCTTTTGGTCACAGTTTTTCTCCAGTTGCATTGCTAGTTGGTTCTTGGTAGTAATTCCATAGTGCCAGGAAGGCTAAACCCAGGGAGCCATTTCCCACACTGGGGGGAAGGTAATGCATTTATATGCTGAATTTATCTTAAAGAGAGGCCACATTTGAGCAAGAAGGAGGCTCTCAGGAGGTAACTTTAAGGCACCCTAAAATACTAGGCTAAGTTTCAATTTCAAAAGTAAAGTCTCATAAGCATAGTCCTCAATATCAAGGGCCCATCAATGGACCATCCTCCTTCACTAATCATTGCCCCTATACGTGAGGGATTCTTGCTGTTCCTTTAGAGATTGTGGCAGAGCTCCCCATGATGGGAATTGGAGTTCTTTTCATTATTGTGTGAATCTCCACCCACTGTGACAATGTCCCATGAACGTGTGAACACATTTATATGTCTTATATGAATGCCCCAGGTGAGCCTCCTCCCCTGTCATTATTGTAACCCCTCTGTCCAAAACTTCTTCACAAATGAAGCCAACAAAATAACCAAATACAATTAATAATGAAATGAAATAATAATGATAGTTTTAAAAATAAGAAATAAAATACAAAAAAATTTTAAAAAGTAAAAATAAGAAAATTTGGAATAATAAAAAATAATGAAAAAATATTTAAGAAAATGTTTCTTGACATTATGTCTTTCATCACTGTACAATCTATTGTCTTGTATGTACAGTGACATTTTCTTCTGTTTATTCCCCCAGTGTCTTACTTTTTTCATTTTGTCTTCTAAGAAGTTTTAGGTTACAGAAAAGTGGCATACAGAATATAAGGGATTCCCATATACCAACATCCTTTTCCCTTTCCCTTTTCCCCTATTAATAACATTTTATATGTAGCTGGTACTTTTTGTTGCAACTGATGTACAAATATTGAAACATGCCTACTAACCATTGTCAATGGTTTACATTATGGTTTATGTGTTGGACCATACACTTTTACAAATTTTTATGAAATTTAACATGGCCTGTTTCCATCATTGCTAGATCATATAGAATACTTCAATCAACCCCCAAATCCTCTATGTTCCATCTATTCATTCCTGCCTACTTCTACCCATGGGGCCCACAGCAACCCCCAGGCTTCACTCCTTGAAGAACAAGATTCATAGTTACTTGCAAAAACATTGAGAGCTTGACATACTGGTCTGTCCTCCTTTATTAGGCCCTGCCTATGCTCTCAAGAGACTCCCACCTCTCTATTTGAGAGCATAGCAGGACTTCCCAGGATCAGAGTCCAACAGCTTCACACTCATTATGTGGATTGCCACCCACTGATACAACACACAATGACAAGATTAACACTCACACACTCCCTAGAAACCTGCCCAAGTGCACCCTGTCCAGAATGCCCCCCACATCCAATACCCTAAACCACTAACCTTACCCTGCCATATTGCCAAAACACATTCCCAACTTTGTAGTTTCAACCACATACCTGCAAAATCCCAATCTGTTCTCCTGCTCCCTACCCCAATTCTATGGACTGTCCAACTCACCCTCCCTATCCTAGGCCCCTGACAAATCAGCACCACCTAACCGAATATCACTGCACCACTGTCATGCCCCACCACTGCACAAATACACACTTCCACCTTATCACAGATTTTGCCTGCATGGGCATTGGCTTACAACCTTCTACAGCATTTGATATTGTGAATAGTAAGTGCCTCAGAACAAGTCTATCTGAATTCATTTTGTTTGGAGCATTTTTCTCTTTTTGTATATGGATATTATGGTCTTTCATAAAATTTGGGAAATTTTTTACCAGTATTTCCTTGAACAATCTTTCTGCCCTTTTCTCCTTCCCTTCTCCTTATGATATGCCTATGACACATACTTTGGTGCACTTCATACTATCATTCAATTCCAAGACCTCTGCTCATTTTTTCTAATCTTTTCTCTATTTGATCTTCTGTCTTTTTCAATTTCACTGCTCTGTCTCCCAATTCACTGTTTCTTTCTGCCACTTCAAATCTCTTGCTGTATGCCTCTAATGTATTTTTCATCTTACCAATTATGCCTTTCATTCCCATTCATTTTGTTTTATTCTTCTTTGTGCTCACCGAGTGTTTTATTAATGTCCTTTATCTCTTTATCCATATTTTCCTTAAACTTCTTGTACTGATTCAGAAGATTTGTCTGAACATCATTTATTAGATGTTTCAAATCCTGTGTTTTATCTGGCATTTTGATTTGTTCCTTTGAATGGGTTATATCTTTGTATTTCTTAGTTTGGCTCATAAGATTTGCCAATGTCTAGCAAATCTTATGAGCCAATGTCTAGTAACCACATCAAATAATGATGTGGTTACTTTGATAAGCAGTTTTTATCTTACCTAGGCCTTTACTGGGTTATTTTGTGTTACCATGATTATTTTATTTTAGGGTCAAGTAATTCTATTGCTTTGAAATTTGTCCTGTTTAAATGATTAAAACAAGGCCAGGGTGCCACTAATAGGGTGCAGACTAGTTTTCAAGGGCCTTGATGCCAGTAAAGTCACCAAACAGCCTTTTTCTATTTTTATT
Organism: Tolypeutes matacus; assembly: GCA_026826555.1. Taxonomy (NCBI): domain Eukaryota; kingdom Metazoa; phylum Chordata; class Mammalia; order Cingulata; family Chlamyphoridae; genus Tolypeutes; species Tolypeutes matacus. The sequence continues at coordinate 649,948 of JAKSZT010054033.1, forward strand.
CCTTGAGGTGCACTTTCCTGGCTGCCACCAGATGGTGGTCCTCAGCAGTGTTCACTACTCAAGTTCCAGGAGGGAATATGTTCTCTGTAACCATGCTTGGAGGGGCAATGCTGAGGCAAAGACTGGGAAAGATACTACTTGGGTGGGCTATTCTGATCCAAGCCTGCAATTCAAACTTGCTGACACTCTCCTCCCTTGACACAAATTCCCTTTTCTCAGGTAGATTTCTGTTCCTTCTAAGTTGACAGCAACCACTCTTGGTCAATAAGAAGGGTGTTGGAGAAAGCAAGATATCCGTAACACTCTGCTGTTTCTGGGTGGAGACAATGATGTGGATCCACCTGGCCAGGAAGTGTGGAAACTGTGGGATCCAGCAGACCATATGGCTGGCCAAAAGTGATATCCCTTTCCTGGGGAAGTGGATCCCTGAAGCCCTCTTAGTCTGTAGCTCCCCACTCCCAGGGCTGGAGGAAACAAAGCTCTCTGCTCCAAGGGTGGAGTTTGGGTGCCAGCAACAGCAGCTGTCCTGGGTACTTACAGATCCTCATCACATAGTCTCCTTCTCTTCAAATTTCTAATATGTGTGCTGCTGTGTCCTCCCCTAGTCTCCTGAGCCCTAGAACAGTTATTCCAGACAGATTCTGCCTGCCTTCTCGCTGTTTTTCTGGGAGAGAAGTGAGCTTTGCAGCTCTCTAATCCTCCATGTTCTGTATCACTGTTTTAATCAAAGGAAAAAAATCATCAAGTAGGAGGGAAGGGATGAAAACCATTGTTCTGCAGAGATAAATGAGAACAATCTAATCATTGGAGCAACCTGAAATGAGGGAGAGTGTTTTGTTTTGTTTTTTTCATATGTTGGAGCAAGGAGATCTTTCTAGCCTTGGCAAATATCTCTTTCATTAGGGAACCAGAAGTAATAATAGCTTATCTGACAACAACAACAACAACAAACTTTCTGTGGCGTCCAGAGAGACTGGTTCATTAAGTTAGAATGTTAGAATATGGAACCCCAATTATAATGGCAAATTGATTTATATCATGCTGATATAAACTTGTAGTATTCAGAATCATATTGGTTTGATATAAAAAAAATAGTATAACGTGATATCCCTTGCATAGTGGCACTCTAAAATAATACCCATACCACATACAGTCATGTGGATACTACTTGGTTATTGCAATGTTAATACAATTATATACATAGGATTACTTGGTAATTTTACTTTTTGCCTCCAATATTAGCTAAGGTAATATATATTAATTTTAAATTCTACATATGAGAATAACTTATCTTATTAAACTATCTATTTAAGTTTCCTAAGTTTTTCAAGCAAATGCAAATGCAATGGTTTGGCCCAATCAATGGGAATTTATTTCCTTACATTTTGAGGCTAAAAGAAAGTCCAAATCAAGGCATCATCAAGGTGATGCTTTCTTGCTGAAGACTGTGGTGTTCTAGGACTGTCTGCCATGGATCCTGGGGCCCATAGCTTGTCAGATGACAGGGTACATGTTTTTCTCTTCTCATCTCTCCTTTCTCTTCTGGGACCAGCTTCTTGCCTCCTGTGGCTTTCTCTCTCTCGTGTCTGAATTCATTCCACTTATAAAGGACTCTAGAATATGATTAGTAACTATACTGATTTGGCTGGTCCAAAGATACCTTAAGTGAAGTAATCTCATAAAAATGCCCTAGTTACAATGGGTTCACAGCCACAGGAATGCGTTAGAGTTAATAGCATGTTTTTCTAGGTTACATGCAGATGCAAACCACCACAACTCATTTTCCTTCTAAGAATTGGAGAGCCAATATTAAGATAGCATATTTTACCTGATGAATATTTTCTTTGTTGCCCTTGAGACACTAGCATCTTTATCAACTTTTTAACAGATGAAATGCTTTTTTAATAATATGTTAAGTGTCCTTGCCTCAACTTTCATCTGTTTAGATGAGAGGAAACATAATAGCTACCATGCTCTGAAATCTTTAACACTGATCTATAGGCATCTGCCCACTCCTATGAGTGGCTGAGAAAGAACAGATTTATCAGCTAGTCCTGTGGCTAATGATTCCAATCTTGAGGATACAACATGCAGTGAAAAATCATCAGGTCTGAACTTTATTACAATTATTCTAATGAGATATCTTGATTGTGTTTTCTAGTTAAAAGACAAGTGAAATTCTCATCCATTGAATGTATTTAGGGGTATACACCTGGCTTCTCTATTTGGCTTATGGGAAAGATATTGGAATTAGACAATACATGTATATGACCAGTTGATGCATGTCATTTCCAGCTATGAAATTATTGTAGTATAAAATGGAGATGTTTCTTGACCCTAAATAACTAACTCTTTGTAAGATAATATCTCTCATATATGATTGGGGACTTCATTTGATTATCCTGGTCCGGTAAGGAAGACCTGGGCATTTGCACTGGTGGTTGCAGAATTCAGGCTCTGCCTGTGTCTCACAAGCCTGTATCTTTTTAACTTCTAGTAAAATTTGGTATGGGCAAACATTATCTGATTCTTGTGAGTTTAATTTGCTTTCTTATTAGCAAACTTAATTTCTGAATTCTGTGGCAAATTGGAAACACAATGAATGAATTTAGAAGCCATGGATTGATAACCTCAAGGAAACTTTTCTATGAATTCACTTCTCTTTTACCTGAAGAGGTCTACGACAGAACACAAGGTATATGGCAGAAATTTCTATACCATCACCCCTTACAAATAGAATTATTTCCTGCTTAATTACTGCCTAAGTTTTTTTTTTTTTTTTTTTTTTGGTGTTTTTTTGTTTTGTTTTGTTTTTTTTATAAATTCCAAAATCTACAGGTAAGACAGAGGTCACAATATGTTAGAAAGAAATTCCTTTAATTTGTTGTTGAGTGAATGTTAGAATCTGAGATTTTATAGACTCCCATTTGATTCATTGCTTCAATTTTGCTGAACTTCATCATGAAACCAATGAAAGTTTGTGAAACATTTGTGAGTGAATGATACAGATACAGTTGCATCATTCTAGATATCTACTTTTTGAACACAGGAGTAAAATTATTAAGATACATCTTTATTTTACCTCTTGGAAGCTATTAATTTGAGATTTACTCATAATATATACAATGAATCCAATGATTTAAAACTCTCATGAGGCAATAAAATTGAATACAGATAATTTGGAATGATTCAGTAAATGAATAAATTACAGTAAGAATTCAGAGGAAAATAATATCCTTTCCTTGAAATAAGATCCATCACAATATTTAATGGCACAGAATAAGAGACTGTACAATCCAAGACTGACTGGTATAACATATGAGAACTTAATACAGTCATCACTAAACTGAGAGTAGTTTCCTAATACTAAACCAGTAACACTAAACATATTTTTTAACACAAACCTGTGTTGAGGGATTGGTTTAATAAATTAAACTTTTGACAGATGACCTTTGAAAAGCATACATATAAATTAAGTATTCAATTTTTATTAGGTAAAGCTCAAGTAACAAATTATCTCCAAAATACATTTATTATTGATTTTTTAACACTGGGAATCTGTTTTCCTATTTAACATTTAAATTAGGTGAAGATATCACAATAGGTACAATGTATTTGCCAACTATGTTATACTGTTGGAAGAACCTTTTTTTTCTAAGTGGATATGTACCTGGCAATGCCTGTTTGTTTTTCTTTATGAAGGTATGTGTGTCTGTGTCTGTGTGTGTTTGTGTTTGATAGTGTATGTGGTTATGTGTTCATTCAAGCAGTTATTTACAATGTCCCCAGGCTAATATTTTAAGAGTGGAGATAGGGTGATTGTGGGAACTTGGCCAATGGGGTAGGCAGATAAATGTTTGCTCTTACTAAAACAACTGAGAGGTAGTCTAGGGCTGCCTTGGTGACCTACTTTGGGGTACAGCAGTCCAGGACACTGCTTCACAACTAACAGGAGAGTCAGAGACAGAGAAGAGTAAGTAGAAACAGCAAACTGTGAGTTACTGATTCTCCCAGCTGCTGGGAAGGTCTCTCCTCCCCCATCCCTGAGATATCAGGTGAGGGTAAAACTCCTGGCAATGGTATCTGACCAAGAGCAGAACAGACTTCTTCCTCACTGCCAGCACCTCAAGATATATAGAGAGCATGGGGGTGCTCTGGGTCATCTAGGAGCGTGCTAGAAAGTAAAGGAAGTCAGAAAAAATCTTCAGTTTCTCCCACCTGTGGCTGAAAGAAGTGATTATAACCCCACCTTCAGTTCAAACAGCCCAAGTGGAGCCACTGGCTTCCTCCTCCAAAAGGAGTGTGTTGGCAACCTCCCATGTGAGGATGAGGGGTCTGCGAAGGTGGAGAGTTGTCTCTTTGTGGTTATTTTAGCCAGCCAAGCCCCAGTTGAATGTTGGAAGGGACCCTGATGCAACAAGGAGAGGGAAGGGGATCTCCTCAGGCAGGCTGCCATGCTCAGCAGCCCAGGTAAAGAAACAATTGACATCAGAAATGAGGGAGAGTTAACAGGGAGGGAATAGGGGCTGATAGGTTCCTGAAAAGCTTTGCTAACCTGAGAAAGCACATTAGTTCAGTGGAAGAGCTTCAGCCTAGCATATACAAGGTCTCTGGTTTGAGCCCTGGCTTCGCTCGACAAGGTTATGAAGCAGCCAGTGAAATTTTATGACAGGGAACATGCTGACATCCTCTTTGTATTAGCTTTTATTGGATCTCGTATTTAAAGAAAAAAAAAAGGAAAAGGTTCCCTGTTTACTTTCCTTGTTTTCCTCACTAATATCTGGCTTAAAATCTGCAGAGGACAGGCTGCAGGGTGATTGATTATTGACTAAAAACAGCCTGAGAAGATCTTTGTGGTCCAAGAAAAAAGGCTGTGTTTCCATGTTTATCTTAGCTTTTTGATCCTTTTCCTGCCTTCTTCTTCTTAAAAAAAAAAAAAAAAATTCAGTAGCTGCTGTCCTGATTTCTTGTTGTTGTATCCCCTCTTCTTTGTTTCTCTGTTTGTCTGTTAATGTTTTCTTTCTTTCTTTTGTTTCCCAATTTTCTCTACCTATGCTATATCATTTCTCTCCTTCATCTTTATGTTTTCTGTTGTTTTACTTTCATTCCACCTCTTTGGGCTTGGTCTTCAATTTTTCTTGTACTTATTTCTCTCTCTCTCTCTCTCTCTCTCTCTCTCTCTCTCTCTCTCTCTCTCCCCCCAACTTTCTCCATGTTTTATTTTCACTTTTTAAACTTTTTTCTCTCTTTCATTCTCTCTTCTACTTTTTATTTTCTCCTCTCCTCATAATTCTGGACTTTTAATTCATTCTATAGTTTTCTCAATTCTGTTTCATGTCTCATTGATTCTATTCTACTTTTCTAATCTTATTCTTCTTACTCAGGTTAGTTATTCAATGCCTACATCTTGAAAGGTCCCTCACCTAATTTTCACTATTATCATTACTATTACTCATTTTCTCATCCTCTCTCTTTTATTTCTCTAGTACTAACATTTATTTCAAGAGAAAATAGAAAACAGCAAAGAAATAGAATAAAAGGAGTAAAGCATCAAAGTGAAACCTTGACAACTCAAAAACAACAAAATAAAACCATAGAGCACAGAGAGAAGCCAATCAACTGAATTAACACACCAAGATAAAAAGATGATTAGATACCAACAAAAAATACAAGCCATACTAATAAACAGGAAAACATGGCCAGCCCAATGAACAAACTAAAAACCAAGAGGAGATACAGAAAATGGAACAACTAGTCAGAGCTTTCCAAACAAATTATCATGAATCAACTTAATGAAATGAAGGAAGAGATTTAGGGTATTAAGAATACTGGGAGAACATATTGAAGAAATTGTAAACATACATAAAAAAATAACACATATGCTGGTGATGAATGGCACAATCCAAGAAATGAAAAATACAATGGAAGCACACAACAGCATATTTGAACAGGCAGAGGAAAGAATTAGCTATGTGGAAGACATTACATCTGAATTCAAAGAGATAATAAAACAGATAGATAAAATGATATGGAAAACTAGTAGGGACTCAGGGAGTTGAACAACAGCATGAAACCCACAAACATATGCATTATAGGCATCCCAGAGGGAGACAAGAAGGGAAAGGGGACAGTAGGAGTGTTGGAGGAAATAATGGCTGAAAACTTCCCAACCCTATTGAAGGAGATGAAGGTACATATCCAAGAAGTGCAGTGCACCCCAAATAGTATAAATCTCAACAGGCCTACTCCAAGACATATACTTGTCAAATTGTCCAATGCTCAAGACAAAGAGAAAATACTGAAAGCAGCAAGAGAAAAGAGAACCATCACATACAAAGGAAGCTCAATAAGATTACATGCTGATTTCTCATCTGAAACCATGGAGGCAAGAAAGCAGTGGTATGACATAGTCAAGGTGCTAAAAGAAAAAATCCTCCAGCCAAGAATATAGTATCAAGCAAAACTGGTATTCAAGAAGAGGGAAAGTTCAAAATATTCACAGACAAATAGAATCTAAGATAGTATATTAATAAGAAAAATGCACTTCAAGAAATAATAAAGGGAGTTCTGCAGGTTGAATGGAAAAAACAGGAGAGAGAGAGTTGGAAGAGAGTGTAAGGACTAAGAAGAAAAAAGAGTAATAAAAACAAGATATGAAATACATAAACCCAAAGAAAACAAGACTAATCTAAGTAACCCCATAACAATAATAACAGTGAATGTTAATGGACTAAACTCACCAGTCAAGAGATACAGACTTGCAGAGTGGATAAGGAAATATGACTCATCTATATGCTGTCTACAAGAAACCCACCTTAGACCCAGGGATTCAAGAAGGCTGAAAGTGAATGGTTGGAAAACCATTTTAAAAGCAAACAATAACAAAAAAAGGACAGGAGTAGTTTTATAAATATAAAATAAAATAGACTTTAAATACAAAACTATTTTAAGATACAAAGGCAGACACTACATATTAATAAAAGGGGTAATCTTTCAAGAAGAAAGAACAATCTTAAACATTTATGCACCTAACCAGGGTGCCTCAAAATACATGAAGCAAACACTGGAAAAAGTAAGTGGAGAAGTAGATTCCTCGACAATTATTGTGGGGGAACTTAATGCACCATTATCATCATTAGACCAAACATGTCCACAGAGAATCAATAAATAAAGACTTTGAATAATACATTAGAGGAGTCAAACCTAATAGACCTCTACAGAACACTACACCCAAATACAGTGGGATATACATTCTTATCGAGTGCACATGGAGCATTCTCCAAAATAGACCACATGCTAGGCCACAGAACAACTCTTAATGAATTCATAAAGACTGAAATTATACAAAGTAATTTAGGAAAAATAAACAAAACCAAAAGATGGTTCTTTTGAGAAGATCAATAAAATTTACAAACCACTTGCTATGCTAACAATAAGAAAAAGAAAGATGGAAATATGCATAATAAGAAATGAGGAAGGGGATATCACCACTGACCCCCAAAAAAATAAAGAGTACCATAGGAGGGTATTTTGAAAAATTATATGCCATCAAGATGGATAATTTAGGGGAAATGGACAAACTCCTAGAAACACACAAACAGCATATATTGATGAAAGGAGATATTGATGAGCTCAACAGACAAATCACAAGTAGTAAGGTAGAATCATTCATCAAAAACCTCCCAACAAAGAGGAGCCCAGGACAAGATGGCTTGAGAGATTAATTCCACCAAACATTATGGAAACCACCAACATCACTCTTGCTTAAACTCTTCCAAAAAAATAGAAGTGGAAGGAACATTGCCCAATTCATTCTATTACACCAACATCACCCTAATACCAAAGACAAACAAAGACACCACAAGAAGGGAAAACTATAAACTAATCTTCTCTAATGAACCTAGATGATAAATCCTCAACAAAATACTTGTTAATCATATTCAACAATACACCAAATGAATTATACACCGTGACCAAGTGGTTTTCATTCCTTGTATGCAAGGATGGCTCAATATAAGAAAATCAATCAATGTTATACACTACAAAGACAGATTGAAAGAAAAAAAGTCACATTATTATCTCTATAGATGCAGAAAAAAGCGTTTGACAAAATAGAGGATCCTTTCCTGATAAAAATACTAGTAAAGATAGTGATAGAAAAAAACTTCCTCAAAATGATGAAGGGGACATAAGAAAAATCCACAGCGAACATCAGATACAATGGTGAAATCCTAAAAGCTTTCCCTCTAAGATCAGGAACTAGACAAGGATGCCCACTATCACTGCTCCTATTTTACTTTGTGTTAGAAATACTTGCTCAAGCAGTTAGGCAGGAAAAAGATATAAAAGGCATCTAAATTGGAAAGGAAGAAGTAAAAATTTCACTATTTGCAGATGACCTGATCCTATACATAGAAAGCCCTGGGAAATCTATGGCAAATCTTCTATAGCTTATAAATGAGCTCAGTAAAGTCACAGATTTTAAGATCAATACACAAAAGTTAGCAGCATTTCTTTACAGCAATCTGAGGATGAAATTAGGAAAAAAAAATCCCATTTACATTAGCAACTAAAAGAATCAAATACATAGCAATAAATTTAACTAAAGATGTAAATGACTTATATGCATAAAACTACACAACACTCTTAAGGGAAATCAAATAAGACTTAAGTAAAAGGAAGAATATTCCCTGTTCATGGATAGGAAGAGTAAATATCATTAAGATTTCTATCCTACCCAAACTAATGTATAGATTTAACACAATCCCAATAAATATCAACACAGCATTTATTACTGAATTTGAAAAACTAAGTATGAAATTTATTTGGAAGGGCAAGAGGCCCTGAATAGCCAAAGACATATTGAAAAAGAAAAATGAAATTGGAGGAATCACACTACTTGACTTAAAACATACTACAAAGGTATAGTGGTCAAAACTGCATGGTATTGGCACAAGGATATACATACTGACCATTGGAACTGAATTGAGAGTTCTGTTATAGATCCTCACATATACAGTCATCAAGCCCACTCAACTGGGAGAAAAGACCTCTTCAACTAATGGTGCTTGGAGAACTGGACATCTATATCTAAAAGAATGAGAAAGGAGTGCTGTCTCACACCTTATACAAAAATCAACTCAAGATGTATCAAAGATCTAAATATAAAGACTAGGACCATAAGGACCTTGAAAGATAATGTAGGGAAACATCTACAGGACATTGTAGTAGGAAATGATGTCATGAACTTCACAGCCAAAACACCAGCATTGAAAGAAAAAAATAGGTAAATTGGATCTCCTCAAAATTAAAAAATTTTGTGCTTCAGAAGAGTTTGTCAAGAAAGTGAGAAGGCAGCCTACCAATGTGAGAACATATTTGGTAACCATATATCTGATAGGAGTCTATTATCTATCATATATAAAGAAATCCTACAACTTGACAATAAAAAGACAAACAACCCATTTAAAAAATGGTCAAGTGATTTGAATAGACACTTCTCTAAAGAAGAAATAAAAATGGCTAAAAAGCACATGAAAAGATTCTCAACATCATAGCTATTAGGGAAATGCAAATCAAAACTACAAGATACCATCTTACACCCATTAGACTGGCGGCTATTAAAAAAACAGAGAACTATAAGTGTTGGAGAGGATGCAGAAGAATGGGAACCTTCATCTTCTGCTGGTGGGATTTTAGAATTATGCAGCCATTGTGGAGGACAGTTTGGTGGTTCCTCAAAAAACTAATTATAGATCTGCCATGTGACCCAACAATTCCACCGCTGGGTATATACCCAGAAAATTGAAAGCAAGGACACGAATAGATATATGCACACAAATGGTCATAGCAGCATTATTCATTATTGCCAAATGATGGAATCAACCCAAATGCCCATCAACTGAAGAATGGATTAACAAAATGTGGTACATATATACAATGGAATATTACTCAGTTGTAAGAAGAATACAGTACTAACACAAGGGATAACATGGAAGAACTTTGTGGAACTTATGTTGAGTGAAGCATGAAATTCATTGAAGGACAAATATTACATGATCTCACTGATTTAAATTAAGCAAACGGAACAGTCTCACAGAACTATTGTCTGGAAGATAGGTTTACAGGAAAAAGAAAGGGAGAAGAAGGTTGTGAGCCAATGCCCATACATGCAAAATCTTTGACAAGGTGGAAGCATATAGTTGTGCAATCAAGGGATATGTCAGGGTATAGTGGTAAAATTGGGTTGGTTGGTGCAGGTTTGACAGGGAGGTAGGGTGGGGAGGGTGGCTGTATGGTCCATGGAATTGGGGGGGAGGGTTGGGGGAGGGAGCAGGTGAACACTGAGTAGTTGTGGGTATGTGGCTGAAATTACAATGCTGAAAATGCTCATTTGGCAATATGTCAAGGAAATATTACTGGTTTAGTGTCTTGGATTGGGCCATTCATGTCAGGACACACCTGGGGAAGGCTTCTATGGAGTGTGGGGGTGATCATTTTGGCCTACTGTGTTACATCAGTGGGTAGAGATCCACATAATGAAGGGGATGATGTTAGACTTTCATCCTAGGAAGGCCTGCTATGTTCTCAAACAGAGGGATGGGAGTCACTTGAGAGCATCAGAAGTTTCTAATAGGGGAAGACAGACCAGTGTGTCAATCCTTCAGTGAAGATGCAAGTAACTATGAATCTTGTCCTTCAAGGAGTGAAGCCTGGTGGTTGCCATGGGCCCAAAGGGGAGGGAGAGGGAGGAATAAAATAGATGGAACAGGGGGCATTTTGAGGATGATGTGTTTTGCATTATCTTGAAATGATGGATACAGGACTTGTTAAATTTTATCAGATTTTATAAAAGTATATGGTCCAAATTGTAAACCATAATGTGAACCATTGGCGATGGTTAGTAGCTATGTTTCAATATTTGTGCATCAACTGTAAAAAGTGTACCATCCATATGTAAAATGTTATTGATGTGGGAAAGGGGTAAAGGGAGAGGATGTTGAATACATGGAAATCTCCTGTATTCTGTACTTGATTCTACTGTGACCTAAAACTTTTTTGAAAAAAAAAACAAAAACAAAACAAAAGTTAGACACTGGGGTAATAAATTGAAGAAGAAAATGTCATTGTATATACAAGACAACAGTCTTACAGTGATGAAAGGCAAAATCCAAAAAAAAAAAAAGTTTTTTTTTCTTTAAGTACTTTCTCATTATTTTTTAATATCCCAATTTTAAAAAATATTATTTTGTTTTTACTTTATATTATTTTTTTTCTATATTTTACTTCTTATGTATAAAACTACTGTTATTATTTTATTTTCTTATTAATTTCATGTGGCTATTTTATTGGCTTCATTATTGAAGAGGTTTTAGATCACAGAAGGGTTACAACTGTGGCAGGGGAGGATGATTGGTGTGGGGTGTCTTTGAGGGGGGATACATGGGAGGTGGTTCACCTGGGTATTCATATAAGGCGTATAAATGTGTTCAAATGTTCATGGGGTATTGTCATGGTGGGTGGAGATTCACACAATAACCAATAGAATATCGAATTCACATCTGGGGGAGCTCTGCCACATTCTCTCATGGAACAACAAGAATGACTCAAATACAGGAACAATTACTTGTGAAGCAGGATGATCCATTGAAGGACACTTGATATTGATGACTATGCTTATGAGCCTTTGCTCTTGAAAGTGAAACAGCCTAGTGACACAAGGTGCCTAAAAAGTTACTTACTGGGAGCCTCCTTGTTGCTCAAATGTGGCCTCTCTCTAAGCCAAACTCAGCATATAAAAGCCATAACTTCCCCCCAGTGTGTAACATGACTCTGGGGGATTAGCTTCCCTGGAACCAAGGGAATGCTACCATGTACCAACAAGCAAAGCATCTGGAAAAAATAAAGGATTTTGACCAAAAGGGGGAAAAGCTAAAGACAAATGAGTTTGTATGGTTAAGAGACTTCTAAGTGAGTCAGGAAGCCATCCCAGAGGTATATCTCAACAGGATCTCATTGACAGCCAAAGTAGATGCTACCCCAAATAGTGAAACTCCTCAAGGATATGGAGACACCCAGACACTGTAGACAGGGCAGATGGTTCAGGAAATTGGCTTCTTGCCAGTGAGCTCTAATCTGGTATTTATGCTCCCCAGTGTGACAGAGTTAGATTCAGCAGTGCTTTCCCTTCTATGGGAACCCATAATTAGTACTAGAGTTGGTAAGTATACATCCAAGAGACTTAAATCTTTGGACTGTCCATGTGCCAATTGAGCCTTGAATCTCAATGGAGTTGTAACAACTACTCTCCAGTTCAATGGACTCACCCAGGACAACTAACAGGGAGAAGAAGATGGACAAAAAACATACCAAGGAACCAAGAGTGCCTACAAATGTAAGCAAGAGAGTCCCATCCATCAGATGTATGGTATCAAAGACCCCCTCAATAAATGGTGGAGTGGGCATCACCATCCCAGTGTCCTCAGGATTGGGAAACAAATTATGGACTAAAATAAACTTACTAATATTCTACTATAGACTTATTGTGATTATAGCAATGTAAGAAATACTCTTGTTGTGGAGGCAGTAATCCAGGGATGCTCTGGGGTTAAGGAATGGGAAAAATAGGTGTAATAGGGGGGCATTTTTGGGACTTGGGAATCATCCTGAATGACATT
>JAKSZT010054033.1:667624-689037 GCA_026826555.1 Tolypeutes matacus
GCTTATCTGCTCCCCAAAGCTATGGGGCGGTGCAGGCAGCCAGATCGATGTCTAAAAATATAAAATACCCTTCCCTGTCTTCCAACCGAACCCTCCCTTTTTTGGGAAGTGTCCCTTCCTCCTGGCTCCGCAGCGGCCCGGGTCTTATCCCTGGGTGGCTAGGGAACTCAGCTGCGTTCCCCGACCAAAATCCCCTCTCCGGTTCACCGGGTGCTGACTAGCTCGTTTGCTCTGTTCACACAAGGTCCAAGGGGCGCCAGGCAGCCAGCTCCCCAGAAAATAAAACTTTTTTCGTCCCGCCCGCGGCTCCAAATGGCCGTTTTATTATTTTTTTCCATAACCGCGGGGCTCAGCCGCCTGTGCCAACCTCCACCGGCAGCCTCAAAACTCACGAATCTCCACCGTTCGGTCCACGCCGCCGATCCGCGCAGATAGATGTCCCAAGCCTCTCACTCCACGCGTGCACAGCACAGACCCCCGGGCAGGACCCAGTCCCCAATCCACCTTGCTCTGGGAGCTTGCATTGTGCGCCCTCCTACACCAACGCCATCTTGCCTCTATTACTATTCTTTATTTCATTTTTCCCTCTTTATTTGCTTTTCTTTTGTCCACCTTCTCTTGTTTGTTCTGCATTTGTGTTCTTCTCATCTCTCTGGTCTTTTATATTATTTTATTTTTTTCCTGTTTCTTTTTTTCTTCTACCTTTTTTATTCTTATTCATTTCAGTTTTTAAATGACTTTTCCCTCTTAATATTTATTTTTTACTGGGTCTCTTATGGTTCTTTTTCCATCTTTTTCTTCTTACTATTATTTTTCTCTTCTTTCTTTCCTTTTATTTCCTTTAATTCTTAATATTTGTTCAGAGGAACAGAGACAAATACAAGAATATAGTATATGTGACACCAAGTGTCAAAGAGAGCACTTACACACAAAAATGAAATAAAACCATAGTCTAGAAATAGAAGATAATCAACTTAAAAAGCACATCAACATAAACAGATGCCCAGACAGCAGCAAAAAATTACAAGCCATACTAAGAAACAGGGATCCATAACTCAGTCTAATGAACAAACTAAAAATCAGGAGGAGATGCAGAATGTGGAACAACTAATGAATGATATCCCAAAAAAAAAAAAAAAAAAAAAATCCTGAATCTACCTGATGAAGTGGGCAACATGGGAATCCCATTGGGTTCCGTGTAATATTTTAGGTAATCTAAGCACCTCTTAAAATATATGTATATATATATATAAATAACATTTTTGTAAGCAAATACACATATATGCATATATATTTATATATCATTTTGCAAATGTTTGTATGTATTGTGAGAATTTTGATTTTTACCCATAATAAAAAAAAAAAAAGATATTAAGAAAACACTGGAGAAACATAGAGAAGAAATCATAAACATACATAAAAAAGATAACAGATCTAATCGTGATGAAAGTCAAAATGTAAGAAATTAAAAATACACTGGAAGCACATAACAGCAGATTTACACAAGCAAAGAAAAGAATGAGTGATGTTGAAGATAGGACACCTGAAATCTCACAGATAGTGGAATATATAGATAAAAAATAGAAATAATTAAGCAAGAACTCAGGGAAATGAATGACAACACGAAACACACAAATATATGCACTGGAGGCATCTTTGAGGGATCGTCTCTATTGATGCAGAAAAAGCATTTGACAAGAAACAGCATTTTTTCTTGATAAAAACAATTAAAAAGATAGAAGTAGATGGAAACACCCTCCAAATTATAAGGGGTATATATTAAAACCCCATTACTAAACTAATACTTAATGGAAAATGCTAAAAGCTTTCCCTGTAAGACCTGGAAAAAGACAAGGATGCCCACTGTCACTGCTGTTATGTAATATTGTATTGGAAGTACTTGCTCAAGCACTTAGGCAAGAAAAATATTAAAAAGGCATCTGAATTGGAAAAGAAGTAAAAATTCCACTCTCTGCAGATGACATGATCCTATACATAGAAATCCTATACATAGATTTTTTGTTGAAAGATCTTCAACAAATCTTCTAGAGCTGATAAACGAGTTCAGTAAAGTGGCAGAATATAAGTTCAACATGCAAAAATCAGTAGCATTTATGTACATTAATAATGACGAATCTGAGGAGGAAATCAAGAAAAACATTCCATTTACAATCGCAACTGAAAGAGTCAAATATCTAGGAATAAACTTAAGTAAGGATGTAAGGACATGTACACAGAACACTACAACATTGTAAAATATATCAATCTAAAAAGATCTAAATAAATAGAAGAATGTTCCATGTTCATGGAATGGAAGACTAAATATAATAACATGCCTATCTTACCCAAATTGTTTACATATTTAATACAATCCCCATAAAAGTTAAAAAAGCATTTTTTTTTTACTGAATTGGAAAAGTTAATTATAAAATTTATTTGGAAGGGCAAGGGTCCCTGAATAACCAAATATATTGAAAAAGAAAAAGGAAATTGAAGGACTCAAACTGCCTGACTTTAAAGCATATTACAAAGCTACAATGGTCAAAGTTGCATGGTTTTGGAATAAGGATAGACATACTGACCAGTGGAACCAAAATGAGAAGTCTGAATTAGACACACACATGTGGCCAACAGATATTTGACAAGGCCAGAGAGCCCACTCAAAGGGAAGAAAATGGCCTCTTCAACAAAAGGTGCAGGGGGAACTGGAAATCCATATCCAAAAGAATGAAAGAAGATCACCATCTCACACCCTATACAAAAATTAACTCAAGATGATTAAAAGACTTAAATATAAGAGCCAAGTCCATAAAGCTACTAGAAGATCTTTGAGATCTTGTAGTAGGCAATGGTTTCATAAACTTTACACCAAAAGTAGCAGCAAGGAAAGAACAACAAATAGATAAGTAGGACCTTCTTAAAGTTAAAATCTTTTGTTCTTCAAAGGAGTTTGTCAATAAAGTGAAAAGGCGGTATACTCAATGGGAGAAAATATTTGTTAACTCTATATTTGATAAGGGTCTAATATCCAGCATATATAAAGAAATCCTACATCTTAAAAGTTAAACAGAAACAATCATTTAACAATGGGCAAGAGATTCGAACAGATACTTTTCCAAAGAGGAAATACTAATGGATAAAAATCACATGAAAAGATGCTCATCATGACTAGCTATGAGGGAAATGAAAATCAAGAAATCTACAATGAGATATCACCTTACCCCTATTGGACTGGCTGCTATTGAAAAAACAGAAAGCTACAAGTGTTGGAGAGGATGTAGAGGAATGGCAACTCCCATCCAGTGCTGTTGGGAATGTAGAATGTTGTATTCGTTGTGGAGAATGATTTGCCTGTTCCCCAGGAAGCTAAATAAATATAAAATTGCCAGATGATTCAGCAATACCAATGCTGGGTATTAACCCAGAAGAATTGAAAGCAGGGACATGAACAGATATATGCATACTAAAGTTCATAGCAGAATTATTAGACTTTTGACAAAAGTTGGAAGCAACCCAAGTGTCCATCAACAGATGAATGGATAAGCAAAATGTGGTATATTCATACAGTGGAATATTATGCAACTGTAAGAAGGAATGTAGTTTGGACACATGTGAAAACATGAATGAATCTTGAAGACTTTATTTTGAGTGCAGTAAGCCAGTCACTAAATGACACATATTGCATGACATCACTGATATGAGCTAAGAATCTTGAGCAGACTCAAAGAGAGATAGTCTGGAAGATAGTTTACCAGGTTAAAGAAAGGGAATAAAGAGTGCTGAGCTGATGCTAAATCTGTACAGAACCTATGATAAGGTAGAACAGGGTGGTTTGGCAGTGGATGCCATGATGTTGTTACACGGATGTGAGTGGGATCAATGGTGTTGGAGCATGAGAGGATCAGTGTTTTAGGGGTGGTTTGGAATATCCATGGAACTTGGGAGAGGTCTAGAGGAAGGCACAGATGATCTCTAGGGAATTGGAAGACTGTGGTTGAAAATACAATTTTGGGAATGTTGTTTTGGCAAAATTGGTAAGGGAAGGTCACTGTCTTGATGTGCTGGAGGTGAAGGGATGTGTGGGATTGTATCTGGGGTATGGTTATATGAAATATGAATGTGTTCATTATATCATGTTATCTCAGTGGGTGGGGACACATTAAAATGAACAAGAAAATATTAAATTCCCATCCTTATTAGTGCTTCTACATTCTCAAATAAAAATCAAGAATCTCTTGAATAGTTAGGGAGTGCCTAATATAAGAAAACAGATCATTATGTCATCCCTCATTATTATACAGGGAACTATGAACCTTATTCTTGTAAAACCGAAGCTTTGCCTAACAATAACTATTGCCTCAGAATTACTTCCTGAAAACCTCCTTAGAGAAATGTGGCCTTTCTCTAAGCCAAACTCAGCAAATAAATGCAATACCATCCCCCCAGCATGGGACATAACTCCTAGGGTTGATCCTCCCTGGCACCAAGAGATTAATTTCAATCACCAACCAGTTATGCCTTTAATAAAAGGACTTGACCAAAAGGGGAAAACATCAAATACAATAGAGTTTTCATGGCTAAGAGATTTCAAAATGACTCTGGAAGTTATTTCAGAGGTTAACCTTATGCAGGTCTCAGGCAGATCTCATTAGCTGCTCATGAACAAAGCAACAATTATGGGGTGCTCCTGAAAGCTCTAGAGCCATCTGAACACTATAAACAATGTACACAATCTCTTGAATCAGCATCCTGTTGGTGGGCCTTACCTTGAAATATATGACAACCTATTTCCTTAATGTAACAGAGCTAGACTCATTTATAATTTGCCTACACATAATTCTTCTACCCCTTTTATTTTAGCCTATTATTAGCACTATAACTGTTAAATATATGGTTCAGAGACTTAATTCTTAGTCTGTTCATATGCCTTTTAACCCTGAATCTCAGAAGTGTTATGGCCAACACCTACTTTCCAGATCATTGGACTTGCCCAGAACAAATAACAAAATGATGATGATGGACAACTCCCATCTAAAGACACAGGGAATATCTACAAATGCAAGCAAAATGGTTTCTTCTATCTGCCACATAAGATCTAAGCCCCTTCTCAATCTGAGACAGAGTTGGCATTGCTATCCCAAAATTATCAACTTTAAGGAATAAACAAACATAAGAGGTGGGGAATGCAACCATGGACAAAGTAAACTTATTAATATTGTAGTAATGGAAGGACATGTAACATTGCTATAAAGATAGTTATTACCAGAGGTTCCAAGGGGAGGGGAAGGGAATAAATGTGGAACATAGGTTCTTTTTAGTGCAATGGAATTAAATGTAAATCACAGTGTAACTATAGACCTTCGTTAGTAGCAATGCTTCAATATTTAGTCATCAATTGTTACAAAGGTACCACACAGTTGTAAGATGTTATTAATAGGAGAAGATGTAGGAGGATATCTTATGGTAATCCCTGATACTTTTGATGTAACAATTCTATAATCTAAAACCTCTTTAAAAATAAAATTTAGCATATTAAAAATGATGTAGATCCTATGCATACTGTGAAACTTAAGATTCATTTTCATATGTAAAAAATATGTCTGATAATTTTAGATCATCAATATATTCAAAAAATTAAATGTGATCAAACAATAAAAAGTATAACACACTTTCCAGCATAAAGGAATCTTAACCAATCATTTTTTGGTATATTGCTGTTAATATTTTCCCCTAGGGATAAACTCTTTCTGTCACCTGACTAGTGTTGTCCAGGCTGCACATACATACTGCATTTGAAATGAGCTTTTTTGAATCTTCTTTTCATTTCCTCATCCATAGTCTGGAAAGGATTCAACATGTGAATAAACCACATTATACATTAATTTTAAAAGGGCATTGTTCTCAGGGCTGTGCAGAGGATGGGCTAAAGTAGACAGCAATATCTGTGCCATAGCACACCACCACCACTGACCGGAGGCTGCCACAGGCAATAAAGGCTCTGTTTCCCCTGAGTAGAAATGAACTTGAAAATGGTGGAAAAGAAAAATATAAAATATGAAGTGGCAGATAAAAGAAAGCTCCTACAGTACAGATGGTCATCACACTGAAAGAAACATCTGAGTAGGAGAGCTGCAGGAATGGGTTGAAAGCACCGAATAAATTATGGACAACATTGGAAACACAGAAGGAGAAACATGGCATTAGGACAGTGTGTTGGAGGGCAGGGATATAGGTCACAACCTATAGTCCAGACACCAGTTGGACACAGAAGAGAGGATTAATTATAGAGTTGTAATGTGAATGGTGGTGGATCATAATATACTATCATAGGCCATCACTCAGAGAAGGAGGCTGTCCATTTTCACAAAAGAAATGAAGAAGAATTGCTGGGTGATGCAGCCTGATAAAAGAAATCATCTTGATATCTGCTAAGATGTTCACAACCATTTAAAGGACTGTGTTGGAAGTTAAACAGATGTCCACAAAGGCCAAATTTCTATGGAAGAAGTACATAGGGTAATGTAGGTGAGTCAATTGTTAAGATGGCTAAGATGGCTAAGATGATGTGCGTGTTCCCTGATAAGGTGACCAAGTACATACGGAGGAAGATCACAGGCAGGAATCTTTACTGCTCTGAGTTGAAAAATTTCAGAATCACAAATGACCATTAGATTTCTCCTTTCCATCTTCCCAAGAGGTCTAGAGTAGAAAAATAGTCAATTTTAGAAACCAGTAATGTCAAATATCTTGTTCACATGGTCACAAGATTTTGTGTGTTCTTGTGTATTTATTATAAAGAACCATCTAACCCCTTGCTGTCCTGCACATTTGCTAATTAGATCTTGTATTTGTGTTACTCTGCCTTTACATGTAAAACTCAGTTTCATTCAAGAAAGAATATTTCATCCAAATCAAAATACAATTTTAACTAATGAGCATTTGTTCTTATAATTGTGTCAAGGAGATTGCTGTGCCCATAGTATTAATGCAACTAATATCTATTTTAATTTTAATTAACTGATTTATTTTCATAGTCATGCTTTTAAATCTGACCTACTAGAAATATTTGCACTTAATGAATAATTATCCATTCAATAAGAAATTTATATACATATTGTCAGCTTTCCTTAATTCAGCTTTCTTTCCCCATGATAGAATGAATTTTTGGTCTCTAAAATCACGAGATTGCCTGTTTTCTTCTGTTGACTAGCACTTCCATGGCTCCTGCTGATCATTTGATTAAATGCTCAGGCTGATGTGGTAAGTCAACTAGAGCACAGATAATGTGGAATGGATTTTCAAGTGCCTTCATCATAGAAGCTCATATGAATTTCTTTTCTGGAGAAGATAATAGTATCCATCCATACACACCAAATTCTCCATTTAACATCTTTCTGCTCTCCAACTTCTCCCTGAACTCCCAATCAAAATATCTCAGAAAGTGTTTATAAGACAATGAATAAAATTTCGTGACTTATGCATCATGTTGATTTTTTCTTCTGTATTTGCAGCAGAAAACATAACCATCAATCTATAATCTACAATAGTAGTCAGGTACTCCAATTTTTATGATTTTCCTGAAATTTTATTATTTCTGATTTATATCACCTTCTTTTTATTTATTAATATTAAATGCTTTAATTGCCTTCCACTAAGTAACATCTTGTCACCTGAAAGTTTCATGAAATGAACTTTATATTTTGCTTTGTGTTAAACCATTGTTGTAAAATCCATTTGATATGCTACAATGCAGGGAATTAGTCACTAGATATCTTCTAACTAAAATTTAAAAATATGAACACATACTCTATTGGTTGTGAAGTGCTGGTGCCTACCATGTTCCTACCTTCAAATACTTGTTAACAAGAATAATGGAAACGTGTGCATTGAATCAGATTCTTAGGCAAGGGCATAAAACTGGAGGAAGAGTGAGATAAAATAAACAGTCAATCATATAACTTACAAATACAGTATTATTCCCTCTTTTTCAATCTGATGAATTACTCTTTTTAAAAAATTTCTTCCTTTTCAGCCAATATTTCATGTTTTTTTGTACTGGTTAGAATTAGAACTTCTAGTAAAATTTTGATTAGAAGCAATGGCAGCAGAAAAACTTATATTGTTCTTTTTCATTGGGGATAAAATATTCAATATCAAACATGATGTTAGCTATAAGTAATAAGTGTGTGTATATATATGTAAATATATATATATATATATATATATATATATATATATATATGTCTTTTATCAGATTGAGGAACCTCCTTTCTCTTTCCAGTTTGCTGGACATTTTACTAAGAATAGAAATTCAGTTTTTTCAAATGACTTTCCTGTATCTGCTGAGATGATCACATGGTTTTTCTTTTTCCTTTCTTTTTATGGGGAATTACATTTACTGTGTGTGTAATTTTTAATATTAAATCACCTCTGCACTACTTGGGTAAAGCCCACTTGTTCATGGCATACTGTCATTCTTACATATTGTTGATTCAACTTGAGAAAAGTTTGTTTAGAATATTTGCATCTGTGTTCATGAAAGGTATTTGTCTGTAATTTTCTTTTCTTTTATTTCTTGTGTTTTGCAATATTTTGACTGTATTAGATTCAGGACTAAATATAGTCAAAGTTATCTTAAACTGGGGTATCTAAGAAAACTAAGTTTTCATACATTTTATTTCGACAGTGTGAATATCATACTCAATACCACACATCTCATTTATTGCAAATATATGATTCAAAGAAGATTCTGACTCTACATCAATTTTTCCTTCATCAACCTGTACTAACTTCAATTGATCCATGTATGAGACTTGAATCAAGATGTAGAGAAATGAATGCAGAGAGTGGGATTTTAAAAAGTGGATAATGGAGACATGGACCAGAGGGTAGCTGAAAATGTGGAAAGGTGTGTAAAATGGAATCTAAATGCAAAAACAAGGTAGTAGACATGGCAAATGTGGACATCTCTCTTCTAAGGACAAGAAACTTCATTGAAACAGTCAAAAATTGCTTACAACTTTTCTTTTAACTGAACTGTGTTGATTAAGTTACCATGTTTGCTTTCATACACTTTAGAAAATAGTGTTTAGGATACATGCCAACATCACCATTATGTTAAATCCTGCCCTAACTCATATGTCCCACTAGACATGTGCACATTTCTATCTTTCCACATGTACAAGGGTTCAATTTTCCTGTGCTGCTGTAACCCAGTTTGAAGGATGGAATTCAGGCCTATAGGTATGAACGATTCTCCTTAGAAGATCTTTAATGTCTCTCTGTTCATCAGAATAGAGAGCCAGTGTTGTAACATGAGGAAGGCCAGGTTATAAAAATACTGATAATACTATCTTTTTCTCCAATGAGGAGTTGGCATTTGGTTGTGCATACACGAAAAGCCCTGACCCAAAAAGTAAATGACCACCACAAGGTGGTATGAATATGTGGAGAAGGTTTTTGGCTGTTCCTTGATAAAGCAGATCCTCAAAATGGCTGTGATATTGTGCATAGAAGACAAAGTTGATGAAGAATATGACTTCAATAATTAAGTCTCACACACCTAAAATTTCCATGTGATTCAATGCAATGTTTGAGCAGGACAAGAATAAAAGAAGAGGGAGGTAATGGATGAAGTTGGTAATTTCATTTCTACCACAAGACAATAGGCTAAAGGTCATGGAAATATGTATTGCCACAAGCAAAGGGTCACAGACATGTTCAAGTATGATTATCAATTAAAAATGGAATTTACAAATTGCAATGAAATGCTATTATACCATGGTAGCCAAAGGAATGTGCCTACAATAGTAAAGAGAAAGAGGAGGAAGAACTGACAGGCACCGTCAATGCATGAGACCACTTTATTCTCTGCTAGAATATTCTTCAGTGTATGGGGAGCAATAGTGGAAGAATAATATATTTACAGAAGAGAGAAGTTTCAAAGCAGGAAATAGATGGGAGCATGCAGATGGGATTCTGCAGTAATGATCCCAATCCTGCCAAAGCTCCATGCCAATAGCAGAGCATACAGAATCAGAAATACCCCTAAACCCTTCAAAATCCTCTTAGTGTGAACTCATTTACCAAGGTAGATACATTTGCCACACTATCTTTCAGTATCTACTCGTGATCTATTCTGCTTATTGACAATAATCTTGTTAATACCAATTGGAATAGCCAAATTCTCTCAGTAAAATTGTAGAAGATATTTGTAAATAGTAGAATTCAATAAAATAGTTGTTATTCTGAAAACAGAAAATTGAAAGGATAAATTATTAATATTCATATTTTATTCAAATTTCTTTTCATGTTACTATCACACTATTCTGTAATGAGTTTTTCATCAAAATGTGTGAATGATGAAAGTTAGTTTTGGAAGTTAAAACAAAGTGCCTAATATTTAAGAGTATATTGGATGTGATATAGGAAGTCCCTCCAGTTCTATGATCATATGGAGTACTTACCTCTCTCCTTCCCTTCTTCCTTCCAATCATTGATTTTTCTTCATTTTTCCCATATCCCATTCTTTCTTTCCTGTATTGATTTTTGTTCTGCTTTCTCTGTTTCTGAACTAAATTTATGTTCATTAATATCCAATATTAAATAGAGCTGAACGAGATGGAAAGGAAAGTATGCTGTAGAAATTTCCTATAGCCACATAAAATAAAAGGAAATTTCCTAAGTTTTTTAGCATTTAAGCTGTTTATCTATAGTTTCAAAACTGGGCTAAATAAAGCACATTAAATGTTTAATGCGATTGAATTGTTAAAAATATAATAGAAATTAACAGTGCTTATGGATTTTGGTCAATCAAATTCTGTACATTGTATGCATGTGTATGTGTGCAGGTGCACGAAAACGTACAAGGAGAGGGGAGTATATAGTTGTTTTTCTTTTATGATATAAATGAGAATAATTCAAAGTATATTAGCAATGCTACCATTCCTCCTACATATATATATATATACACAGAGAGGCAGTGTTTACTTCTCACCAACTTGATGAGTTAGATAATGCTCTCACATTTTATAGATGAGTAAATTGAGGTAGACTGGGCTTAAGGTTACTAGTCTAGGCAATGACAAACCCTGACACCAGCTATCTGATTCTGAGGCCACATACCTAAACACTACACTTGCTTGCCTCCATAAAAGAAGTGTCATACTTCCATTTATACATGTCAGTGGTTTTATTGGCATATAGTCTTATATATTTATATCTCTAGAGAACCATTTAAAGGCCTTAGATAATTGAATACAAATGTATGTTTTTCGAAGTTCTAGAAATGTCCTCAATAGGCTGCAGTCTCACTTTGCCACGATAAATGGGAATATTATTGGTCTTACATAACTCAGTGATGTGATGAGTGGTATATGAAAAATAACTTTACATATTTTAAAGCACTGCAAATTATAAGTTGACATACTGAAAAACTTTACAACATCATGGTTTAAAACATGCACAAATTTAAAATGAAAAAGATTAGATTATGGCCTACCCATTTCATAGTTCAATGTTGTGTTTTGAGGTTATTTTCAGGATCTCTCTCTCTGTCTCTCTCTCTGTATCTCTCTCTCTTTAATTTTTCTGTCTCTGTGTGTGGTTGTGTGTGTGTGTGTGTGAGAGTGTGAGTGTTCTGAGACTGAAAGAACTGTTTCAAAGGTGCGTTAATAAATGACATCTACTGTCCCATCTGGGAGTTGCTTGGACAAAAATGTTCTCTGCACTCTCTGTATCCAACTCCTGGGAGAAAATCTGCACCCCACTAGTGAGTGTCTGGCCCAAGTTTGGTAACTTAAGCCAGACAATTTTAAAGACTTAGAATAAGTTGAGCCAAGTATCAAAGAAGAGCTGTAAAAAATTAGAGAAGTGAGAGATACTGGCCATCAGAGTAAATTCACCCACATATTCAGAAACCTAGACATCAGCAAAATATTACAAGCCATACAAGGAAACAGGAATAGGTGGCCAAGCCAAAAGAACTAACCAAATATCCTGAAGAGATACAGGATTTAAGATTATTAATGAGTAATAATAGTACAACTCTCCTAAGTCACTTCAAAGAATTTAAAGAAAATATGACCAAGGAAATAAAGGATATTAAGAAGCTACCGGATAAGGATAAAGAACAATTTCAAAGCCTACAAAGAAAAGTAACAGACCTTATGAGAATGAAATACAAGATGGATGAAATTAAAAATACATTAGACATATAAGAGCAGATTTGGATAGCTTGAAGAAAGAATTAGTGATTTAGAAGACAGAACATCTGAACAGGAAAAGACAGGAGAACAGAAAGAGAGGATAATGGAAAAAATGGAAGAGAGTGTTGAGGAATTGAATGACAATTAGAAACACACAAACTTTCACACTATCAGTTTCCCAAAAGGAGAAGAGAATGGAAAGGGGCAGAGAGAATATTTAAGGAAATAATGACCAAAAACTTCCAAACCTTGTGAAAGACATTGTCCAAGAAGTACAATGCACTGTAAACAGAATAAATCCAAAAAGACCTACCTGACCTGAGACACCTTCTATTCAGAATGACAAATATCAGAGTTAAAGAGAGGATTCTGAAAGCAGCAGCAAAGTAAAAGGAAAGGATCACATACAAGGGACACTTGATAAGATTAACTGCCAAACTCTCATCAGAAAGCTTGAAGTTGAGAGGAAAGAGGTATGACATATTTAAGGTACTGAAAGAGAAAAACTGCTGGTCAAGAATTCTGTTGTCTTGCAAAACTGTCTTTCAAAAATGTGGGTGAGTTCAAATGTTCACAAACAAACAAAAACTGATAAAATATTTTACCAAAAGACCAGAATTACAAGAGATAATAAAGGGAGTGCTGCAGCTTGAAAGGAAAAATCCCAGGCAAGAGATTTGGAGAAGAGTTTATTAATGGAAATTACTAGAAAGGGTAAGAAGACAGGCAATAAAACAATATGACAATAGAGAGCAAATGGACAAAATCGATGAATTAAGTAATGCCTTTAGAATAATAACATTGAAAGTTAATGTATTGAGCTCCCCAATCAAAATATATAGACTGATAGAATCGATTAAAAAATATGAGCCATCTATGTTTCTACAAGAGACCCACGTGAGACATAAGTACACAACCAGGTTTAAAATGCAAGGTTGGAAAAAGATATTCCATGCAAATTGTAACCAAAAAAGAACAGTAGAAGTGATACTAATATTGGACAAAATAGATTTCAAATGCAAAACTGTTGTAGGGGATGAAAAGATCATTATATACTAATAAAACAGGCAATTCACCAATCTGATCACCTCTTAAAATATATGTATATATATATATATATATAAATAGCATTTTTGTAAGCAAATACACATATATGCATATATATTTATATATCATTTTACAAATGTTTGTATGTATTGTGAGAATTTTGATTTTTACCCATAATAAAAAAAAATTAAAAAAAAAGAAATAATTATACTAATATTTATCCACCTAACCTGATTGTTTTAAGATATATGAGGGACAAAGTGGCAAAGCTGAAGGGAGGATTAGATGTATCTACAATATAGTTGGAAACTTGAATGCACCACTCTCAGTTTTGGATAGAACATCTGTACAGAAGACAAATAAAGAAACAGAGAACATGAATCATATGAAAAATGAACTAGACCTAACACAAATCTATAGAGCATTGCTCCACAAAACAGCAGGATATTATTTCTTTTCAAGCTGGATATAATTCCTTCTCCAAAACAGGCCATATGTTGGGACACAAGACAGGTCTCAATACATTTAAAAAGATTGAAATTATACCAAACACTGTCTCTGATCATAACAGGATGAAGCTGAAAATCATTAATGGATAGAAAAAGGGAAAATTCATAAACATATGGAGATTAAACAACACACTCTTAAATAATCAGTGGGTCAAAGAAGAAATGAAAAAGAATTCTGCAAATATCCTGAGATGAATGAAAATGAGAACACAACATATCAAAACTTATGGGACACTGGAAAGGCAGTGCTGAAGGGAAAGTTATAGTCCTCAATGCTTACATTAAAAAAGAAGAAAGAGCTAAAATTGAAGATCTAATTGCACACTTACAGGAATGAGAAAAAGAACAGGAAACTAATCTCAAACCAAACCAAAGGTAAGAAATAGTAAAGATCAGAGCAAAAACATATGAAATTGAGAACAAAAAATCAATGGAGAGAATCACCAAAATCAAAAGTTGGTTCCTTTGAGAAATTCAACAAAATCTAGAAACCATTAGCTAGTCTGACCAAAAAAAGAGAGAAGATTCAAATAAATAAAATCAGAAATTACCTCTGACCCTGCAAATATAGGGGAGATAATGAGAGAATACTATGAACAACTTTATGCTAAATAACTAGACAATGTAAAGGAGATGGAGAAATTCCTAGAAACACACAAACCACCTACACAGACCCTAGAAGAAATAGAAGACCTCAACAAATCAATCACAAGTGAAGTGTTTGAAACAGTCATCAAAAACCTACCAAAGATGAAAAGTCCGAGACTAGATGGCCTCACAGGTGAATAATACCAATCATTCAAAGACGATCTAATACTAATTTTGCTTAAACTCTTCAAAAAATCCAACATGAAAGAACACTACCAAACTCATTCTATGAAGCCAGTACCACACTAACACCAAAACTTGGCAAAGATATTATATATAAAAAAGAAAATTACGGACCAATATCTTTAATGACTATAGATGCAAAAATTCTCATCAAAATATTTGCAAACTTAATCCAAAAGCACATTAAAAGAATTTTATACTACGATCAATTGGGTTTTATCCCAGGTATGCAAGTGATGCAAGGGTGGTTCAAGACAAAAAAAGTCAATTAGTGTAAAAAACCACAATGAAGAAGAAAAACCACATGATTCTCTCAACTGATGAAGAAAAGGTGTTTGAAAAGTACAGTGTACATTCTTGATAAGACATTCCAAAAGATCAGAATGGAAGGAAGCTTTCTCAATATTAAAAAGTACCTGCTGAGATCAGGAATAAGACAAGGATACACACTGTCACCACTGTTATTCAATATTGTGCTAGATGTTCTACCTAGAACAATTAGCTAGATAAAGATTTAAAAGGCACCCATATAGTAAGAGAAGTAAAACTTTCATTATTCACTGATGATATCACCCTATATATAAAATCTCCTGAAAAATCCACCAAAAAAAACCCTACTAGAACAAATAGACGATTTCAGAAAAGTGGTGGGATGCAAGATTAATATGCAAATATCAACAGTGTTTCTATACACTACTGACATGTAATCTGAGGTGGATATAAGAAAACAATTCCATTTATTACAGCAACTAAAACAATAAAATATTTAGGAATAAACTTAACTGAGGAAATAAAATACCTGTATACATAAAACTACAAAATATTGCTAAAAGAAACAAAAGAAGTTCTTCAATAAATGGAATGACATTCTATATTCTTGGATTGGAAGACTAAATAATGTTAAGATATCAATTCTACCCAAACTGATTTCAAGATTCAACACAATCCCAATAAATACCCTAACAGCCTTTTCTGCAGAAGTAGAAAAATCAATTACCAATTTTATTTAGAAGGGTAAGGGGTCCAGAATAGCCATAAAAGTCCTTAAAGGGAAGAATGATGTTGGAGGACTCTCACTTTCAGGCTTTAAAGCATATTGCTTAGCTATGGTGGTAAAAAAACAGCATGATACTGGCATAAAGACAGACACATTGACCAATGTAAAGAATCGAGAACTCAGAAATAAACCATCACTTCTATAGTCAAATGATTTTTGACAAGGTGGTCAAAATCTGTCCCAGCTGGGCCAGAACAATCTATTCAACAAATGGTGCTGGGAGAACTGGACAAAAAAAAAAAAAAAAAAAGAAAAAAAAGAAAAGAAATGAAAGAAAGAAAGAAAGCCCCTATCTCAAACCTTATAACAATTAACTCAGAATGGATCAAGGACCTGAATACAATGGCAACAACCGTAAAACTCCAAGAAGAAAATGTAGAAAAATATCTTTAAGATATTGTGATAGGTGGTAATTTCTTAGACCTTACACCCAAAGCAAAAGCAACAAGAGAAAAAATAGACAAATTAGACCTCCTCAAAATTAAACTCTTTTGCACTTCAAAAGACTTTGTCAAAATGGAATAAAGGTAGCTGACTCAATGGGAGAAAATATTTGGCAATCATATATCCAATAAGATTTAATATCCATGATATACAAAGAGATCATATAACTCAACAGTAAAAAGACAAACTACCCAATAAAAAAGTGGGCAAAAGAATTGAAAAGACAATTGTCCAAAGAAGAAATACAACTGGTAATGAAACACATGAATAAATGTTCAACATTACTAGTGATTAGGGAAATGCCAATCAAAACTACAATGAGATATCATTTCACACCTATTAGATAGAACACTGTTAAAAAGTTGGAAACCTGGAAACGTTGGTGAGGATTTGGAGAGAGAGAAATATTTATTCACCATTGCTGGGAATGTAGAATGCTACAGCCATTGTGAGGACTGTTTGGCAGTTCCTAAGGAATTTGAATATAGACTTGCCATGTGTCCTGGTAATTCGATTACTAGGTATATATCCAGAAGAATTGAGAGCGGAGACATGAAGAGACATCTGCACACCAATGCTTATTACATTATTCACAATTACCAAAAGTTGAAAACAACCCAGGTGTCCATCACCTGATGAATGGATAAACAAATTGTTGTGTATACACATGATGGAATATCATGCAGCGGTAAGAAGAAATGAAGTTGTGAATCATATGACAACTTGGAGGAACCTGGAGGACATTATGTTGTGTGAAGCAAGCCAAATACAAAAGGATAATTACTGTATGTTAGCACTATTATGAACTAAATATATTGTGCAAACTCATGGAGTTAATAATTAGAACATAAGTCACCAGAAAATAGAAGGAGGGTAGAGAATGAAAAGCTGAGGGTTAAATAGCACAGGATTGGTAAAAAGGTTGTTTTCAATCTTTGGCAATAAATAGAAATGGTTAAAGTATATCCTGGTGTTTGTAACTAGAAGTGCTATTGTATGGATATGACAGTGTTTGGAAGGGGAAATCTAAAGTCATGTGTAGTACTAGAAGGATTAACTAAGAATTGCAATATGGACTTTATATGTACCATTTACTCATGTAAAATACATATATGGGAGATATTACATATATGATTGTTTTTTACAAAATATAAATACAAATATACCAGATAGACGGAAAAAGAATAGCAGCTATGTACAGCAGGGAAAAAATAGGAAAACTGAGGTGATGAGTTTTGTTTGTTGTTTATTATTATTATTGGATTAATGAAAGTTCTCTAAGAATGATTGAAGTGATGAATGCACAAATATGTGATTACACTGAATACCATTGATTGCAAATTTTGGATGGATTTATATCTTATTAATATGTATCAGTAAAATTTATTTGTTAAAAAAAAGATCTTGTGGAATATAATAGTTTCTTAAAACTTACACCTAAAGCACAAGCAAGAAAAGAAAAAACAGATAAATGTGACCTCTTCAAAGTAAACACTTTTTTCTTCCAAAGACTTTGTCAAGAAAGTAAAAAGGCAGCTTGATCAATGGGAGAATGTATTTGGAAATCACATATCTGATATGGGTATGATACCTACGCTATATTAACAGCTCATACAACTCAATGATGAAAAGACAAGCAAACTAATTAATATATGGGCAGAAGACTTGTATAGACATGTCTCAAGGAGGAAATACAAATGGCCAAAAAGCATATGAAAAATGTTCAATATCACTAGCTATTAGGGAAATTGCAGATCAAAACTATAATGTGATACCATTTCACATCTTATAGAATGGTCATTATTTAAAACACAGACTTCTAGGAAATGGCAAATTGGAAAGCTATAAGACTCTTTTATCTCCCAGAAAAATAGCTAAAAGAAAGGCAGAAGTGGCCTAGAAAAAAATCTTCTATGGTTTAGGACACCAGGGAAAGCCTGGATACTACTCAGAGGAGAAAGTGGCAAAGGAAAAGAATTGTAAAGGCAAAACTGTGAGTTAAAAGCTGCTGCTGCAAATGCTGGCACCCTACCCCAGACTATAGACACTTCTGTAGTCTCAGGCCTTGGGACTGGCAGCTACAGACAAAGGGGGCCACTAGAGTATACCTCCCCAGGAAAGGGAAGAGAGAGAGTGACACAGCCTAAGGCTGACTCAGCTTTTTATCCACTAATTTGGTCTGCTGTGTCCCAGGAGCCATTACAGGCTGGGTGGGGCCACACCATTGTTTGCCTGGGAAGCCAGCAAGGGGCTAAAGAGATCTGACCTTCCCAATCTCCGGAGTGGAACTTGTTGTTGAGGATGAGGAGTGGAGTAGAATTACTTCCTTCCCAGGAAAAGGGAGTGGGCTGCCAGCAAATGTTGGAGAACTGCCTCAGAGGAAGTTTGAATTATCAGGCTGTTTGCCTCCAAGCAAGAACCTCTGCCACTTTGATCTTGTCTGTGTTGCAGAAAACACAATCCGACCAGGCATTGATCTGAGAGAGCTGCCAAAGAGTGTCATCTGCTGGCAGAACAAAGAAGTGCATATGAGGAAATAAAAAGTAAGTAAATGACTTTTTGTCCTCTTCAAGGCCCTTGGAAGTGGGTCTGCAGCCCATTATTTGGTCTAGGGCCCAGATATGAGCAATTATCAGGGACAACCAGGAAGACCCAGAACATGATAATATTGTTACAAAGAACAACAGTAACATAAAGTCTCCTGCCACTAAAATCCTATGAAAGAGAAAAAATTTAACATCTGAGTAAACTCACTACCCTAATAAGATGCCAAATATCAGCAAAAAATTACAAGCCCTACTAAGGAAATGGAAGAAATAGCCTAAGAAAAGGAATATGTGAATGCCTCAGAAGAGACACAGGATTTGTGACAACTAATTAACAAGATGCACACAAATTTCCAAAACCAAATTAATAAGTTGAAAGACAATATGGCCAAAGAGATAAAGGATATCAAGAAGACACTGAGCAAGCACAAAGTAGAATTTGAAAACCTGAATTAAAAAGTAACAGAGCTCTTGAGAATGAAAAACATGATAGATCAGATAAAAAAAAAAAAAAAAAAACACTAGAGGCATACAACAGCAGACTCGAAATGAAAGAAGACAGAATACATGATTCAGAAGACAGGAACAGCTGAAATTGAAGAGAGAAAATAACAAAGATAGAAAAGAATGTAAAAAAATAGAGCAGGGATACAGGGAGTTGAGTGATAACACAGAACACAACAACATACATGTCTTGGGAATTCCAAAATAAGAAGAGAAGAAAAAAGGAGCAGAAAGAGTATATGAGAAAATAATAGCTGAAAATTTCCCAACTCTTATAAAAGAAATGAACTTACATAACCAAGAAGGGCAGCATACCCTAATCAGAATAAATGCGAAAAGACCTATTCCCAGACACATATTAGAATGTCAAACAGCAAGGATACAGAGAGAATTCTGAGAGCAACAAGGGAAACAGAAACCATCACATACAAGGAATGCCCAGTAAGACTTAGTGTGGATGACAAGAAGACAAGTGGTATTATAAGATTAGGATAGTAAAAGAGTAAAACTGCCAGCCAAGAATTCTTTATCCAGCAAAAATGCCCTCCAAATATAAAGGTGAGTTTAAAACATTCACAAACAAACAGAAACTAAGAGAGTTTGTAAAAAGGAATCCACCTTTGCAGGAAATATTAAAAGAAGCTTACAACCTGAAAGTAAAAGATGGAACAGAGAGGCTTAGAATAGAGCACTGAAGAAAGAATAGCAGAAAGGGTAACCAAAATGAGTAAAAAAGACAGACAAAATTCGAATATAACATATGAAAAGCCAAAAACAAAATGGTAGAAGTAGATAAGGCACTTACAGTTATATCATTGAATGTGAATGGATTAAACCCAATTAAAAGATATAGGCAGACATAGTGGATTAAAAAAATGAGCCATCCATTTGCTGCTTAAAAAATACTCACCTTAGACCCAGGGATACAAGCCAATTACAAGTGAAATGTTGGAAAAAAATACTTCACACAAATAGCAACCAAAAAAGAGCAGGAGTAGCTATACTAGTATTGGGTAAAACAGACTTTAAATGCAAAAAAGTTAGATACATAAGGCCATTATATATTAATAAAAGGGACAATCTGCCAGGAAGAAATAACAGTCATTCGTATCTATGTTCAGAATCAGGGTGCCCAAAAATACATAAAGCAAACTCTGGCAAAACTGAAGGGAGAAATCAGCTCTCTTTAATAATAATTGGAGGCTTCAACACACCTCTCACATCATTAGATAGAACAACTAGAAAGAAGATCAACAAGGAAATATAAAAGCTTGAACAATGTGATAAACGAGCAAGACCTATTGTATAACCAGACCTATGGGTTATACATTCTTCTCAAGTGCTTATGGATTTTTCTCCAGAATAAAGCATATGTT
Source organism: Tolypeutes matacus (assembly GCA_026826555.1). Classification (NCBI taxonomy): domain Eukaryota; kingdom Metazoa; phylum Chordata; class Mammalia; order Cingulata; family Chlamyphoridae; genus Tolypeutes; species Tolypeutes matacus. The sequence goes on from JAKSZT010054033.1 coordinate 688,145, forward strand.
AAGTCACAATGCAGCTCCCAATAAATATAAAAAGATTGACATTATACAAAGCACCTTCTCAGATCCTAATGGAAGGAAACTGGAAATCAATAATAGACAGGAATGAAGTAAATTTGCAAATGTATGTAGGCTAAACAACATGCTCCTAAATAATCAGTGGGTCAAAGAAGAATTTGCAAGTGAAATAAGTAAATATATTGAGAGGAGTGGAAAGGAGAACACAGCTTATTAAAACTTATAGGATAAGTCTTCAGGAGGAAATTTATAAACGCCTATATTATAAAAGAAGAAAGAGCTAAAATCGAAGATTTAATTGAACAACTGGAGAAACTGGAAAAAGAATAGCAAACCATTCCCAAAGCAAGCAGAAGGAAAGAAATAATAAAAGATAGAATGGAAATAAAAGAAATTGAGAAAAAAATAGAGAAAATCAACAAAACAAAAAGCTGGTTCTTTGAGAAGATCAATAAAATTGACAAATCCTTAGCTAGACTAACAAAGAAAAAAGGGAGAAGAGACAAATAACTAAAGTCAGAAAGGAAAGTATAAAGTTATGGCTGACTTCACAGAATTAAAAAGGATTATTAAAGGGTATTACAAGAAACTGTATACCAACAAACTAGGCAACCTAAATGAAATGGACAAATTCCTAGAAATGCACAAACACCTATACTTATATTACAAAAAAATGCAAGAACTTAACAAACCAATCACATTTAAAGTGATTGAAACAGTCAACAAAAATCTCCCAAAAAAGAAAAGTCCAGGACCAGATGGCTTCACAGGTAAATTCCACCAAGCATTTTGAGAAGAATTAACACCAATCCTGTTTAAACTCTCCCAGATAATTGAAGAGGAGGGAAAATTACCCAATACATTTTATGAAGACAACA